>VZTZ01008558.1:0-39156 GCA_013400955.1 Drymodes brunneopygia | reverse complement strand
GGCCACGGCTGCCCAACCCGGCCTCGCGCCGGGGACGGCCCCGCCCCCTCCGCTCCTATTGGCGGTCCCGCCCCCCGGCTCTGCTCCCATTGGGCGAGCCCGCAGCGGGGCGGGGCCGCGGCCTTGCCCGCCCGCCCTGTCCGCGTTAGCGGCGCTTCACCCTGGTAACGCGCGGCCGCGGTCACGTGACGGGCGGGGCGCGCGCGAGTGTCAGCGTTTTGGGGGAAAAACCCCAAAACAGCTACAAGTGTTTCATGAACGAGCTGCGACTCACAGCAGCGCACAGCCCGGCACCGGCGGTATGTGTCTGCCCCAGGACGGCCCCGGGGCGGGGTCCCTGGGAGAAGCGCTTACCGGCGCGGGTCGGGCTGCACGTGTGGCTCCTCCGTTCCCGACTCCAAAGCGCGCCTGAATGGCACCTACGGGCAAAGAGCCTCGTGATTCACACCGCGCTTTCTCAGTTCGCGTGCCACAGGTTACAGCGCCCTCCCGGCTAGTTAGCCTTGCACATAAAAGGACCAGCGGGCATTTTCCTCAGGAAAAAAAAAATCCACTCCTTTACTTCACACGTTTTGGTGGAACTCATTCGCTGTGTGTTAAGCGAACCCCACACTCGCGTCAGCACCTCGGCTGGCAGCACCCAGGAGTTCCGCGCTCAGCCCGACCCCTGCGTTTCCTCTGCAGGTAAAACCCGTAAGCTTTCGGGGCCTCCACAGCGCCTGGAATTTAGCGGCGGCGCGGTTTAGCCCGAAGCCGAACGATGCCGCGCTGTACCTAGCATCTCTCTGCCTCCTTTACCTGGGAAACCGCCTCCACCCGGCTGTGAAGCGCGGGGCTGTCCTGCCTCCCCCGGGCCCTCAACCCGCCCTCGCAGCGAGGGAGCCCGGCATGGGCCCCTCCCGGGCCTCCGGGAAGCCGCGCCCTCAGCGGGCGGGCGGACGGGAGCGGGGCCGGACCCACGGCGGGCGGACCGCGGGAAGCAGAATCAGCAGTGACGGTGATGCTGACCCCGCGGCCCGACGGGCGCCGATTCTGCGCGGTGGNGGCCGGCCGGCCGGGGGCGGGAAGGAACGGACGTGGTGGCTCCTCACGGACCCGTCACCTCGTTCGTGCGCCTCCCCCGAGAGGCCGGGATGAGGGGGGGAATGCCCCGCGTGTTTTACGCAGCGTAAACACAGCATGTTTACACCCTGTCACCCCATCCCGGTGTCCTTCCGGGCAGCCCTGCGCGCATACGGAAAGCGGGGGGCTCTGCGGCCGGGAATATCCAGGGTCTCCTCCCCGCGGAACCGGCGCTGGATGGATTATTCTGCATGAGTTGCTCGCTTTATGTTGGCTCACGGGTTTGGCTGGTAGGGCCGCTCTTAGACAAGGGAGAGAGGTAATGGGCTCTTGTTGGAGCCTCATAATTAAATGGGCGTGCAGGTCAGCGAGGTTAAAACTGAATATTGACTGCATTCTTTCATATTATCTTCCCTACTTGTCCAAAATTCTTTCCTTCCCTAGCCAAAACCGTGGAAATGGCTGTAAAACAAGTGTGTATCAATTTTCACTTAAAATTAATGGCTATGAATGTGACAGTGGAAAATCGTGTGCTGATAGTGAACTATGTTCAGTGTAGTGTAGTAAATTTGCTGTGTCACACTTTAAAGTACTAAACTAGGTAAAATAGGGCCTTACAAACGAATTTAAAATGTTTCTGGGGTTAGTCTATGTTAGAATAGATGATTAAATATTTTTGGCAACATACTGGTAAATGGTAGTCATTTGGGTGTGAGGATTTGCACTTCATTTTTGAGGTTGTGGGACCTCTGAAGTTTCTGGTGCAGAGTTTGTGAAAGAAATTGTCAGGTGAATTGGTGCTTTTTGCTTTTAGATGCTTTTCTTTTTGGTGGACCTGTGAAGGGGTTTATTTTCGGTATCCCTTAGCAACAGAGATACTTCTCTG
The DNA here is from genome assembly GCA_013400955.1 of Drymodes brunneopygia. Lineage (NCBI taxonomy): Eukaryota > Metazoa > Chordata > Aves > Passeriformes > Petroicidae > Drymodes > Drymodes brunneopygia. The sequence goes on along the minus strand of VZTZ01008558.1, from coordinate 37,208 downwards.
CAGATACAGCTATTTGAATGAAGGATGTGTTGGTATGACAGATTTCAAAGCAGATAGTCATCAAAACTGTTTCTCTGTTTAAGGAAATGTCAATATGCTGTAATGTAAAATTAAAAAAAATATTTGTGCATTATAGGAAAAATACCTTTGTGAAGCATAATAAAAGAGAACTCACCAGCTGTCACTATTGGTTTTGCTAAGATAAGTCTTTCACTGACTAACTGCTGTAAATTTGATGTCTTGTCTCTTTGGCTGGCAAGCAGATGTAAACTTGCTGCAAAGTTGTCAGAGTGGGAAGGAGTTCTGCTCTGGGAAAACTACAGGTAGCTTGAAGCTCACAGCTTGAAACACAGTGACTCTGCATCTCTCTGCAACACATGTGAAAACAGGATTTACATGGTGTTCAGAAAAATGGAGCTTTGCTCTTTGTGACTGCATTGCTTTGAACCACTTTATGTCCTGAATTCAGTAGCATTTTTCTCATGATCATGTTTATCCTTCCTCTTATGCTCTCTTGCACACCAAACGTTTGTAGCAAATTGATGTTGGAGTAACCTGCAAGTGAAAACCCACTGTGCTGGTTACTCTATGATCAGATGGCTCTGGCTGCATAATATATGTTTTCCTGCTCACTCAATATACAATTTGGCTTCCCCCCCGACTTTCCTTTGGGGTCTCGGTGTGTGTGTGTCTTACCTTGAACAGCAGAATTGCATTCCTTGAGTGTAAGCACTAGAGCCGGGACAACCGTTCCAAGTTTAAAACCATTGCCAAAAGGCATTCTAGGAACATTGAGGTAGTTTTTCCCTGCTCTTATTTAGCTGACTTCATATGCATGTGAATAGGTATAACTGTGCAAATCAAGTTTTCAGGGTAAAGTCTTATAATAATTTGGCAGTAGGGATATTTTTAACTTGACCATAAATTTAAAAAGTAGAATAGAAGCTCTACTGCTAAAGAGAATTGTGCCAGAAATTATAGTGCCAATTTGAGTTAATTTCCTAATTCTCAGACTATTTTGCATGTTCCTAAATTTCTTGCTTTGGCACTTTGACAGCAACAGTAACCCAATAAACTCCAAAGCTTGTCAGCAGTGGCAGTGATCATGCACATGGAACTGCTTTTGTATTCTTCCTGCTTGTCTTCCCAAAACTAAGATTTCAGCTTGATGCCTGGGAGCAAGTTCCCAATTCTGTCCTCCTTGTTTCAGTTGTTCCTTTGTGTCATAACCTTAAAGTGCGGGTTCTGTGTTGTCTGACTTGCTAAAGCTGTTCAGGTGTCAAGTCAGCTTTTTACCTGTGCTTGTGAATGAGGCTGTGCAATATAGTACTTTGTGCTTGTTCATATGCCATGCTTTGGAAAATGAAGATGCTCAAAATACTAGAAAGCTGATAATTACAAATTTTTTAGAGTTGTTTAACTTGAAACTTGTTTTTTAATTTTGGAAGCCTTTATAAAGTCACCTGAGAGAATAAAATCTCAACAAAACTCAAAATGCTCACTTAAATTGATTATGATAAGAGGGTTGTAAACAGATAAATTTTTTTTCTGCTGGGAAATGTGCTCTGCTTGAAAAACATAGAAACTGAAAATTGTAAATTGTTGAGATAGTAATTATACTTAATGAACTTATATTTTTTTATTACTGGACAAGGGAGTTGATGAAGTAATTCATAGGCTTCATACATAATAGAAAGGATTCTAGACAAAGCTGTTAAAATGGTTACGAATCTGCTTACATCTGGAGTACCCTTATTAGTTTGTATTATGTAGTAAGTAGTCTTGAGTGAATATTCCTGGAAAGAAATGTAAAGAACAGAATTTATAACTTCATAGTGACTATCAGCAGTTATTTTTAATAACTTGCAGAAAGTCTAGTCAGGTATTTTCCCCTTGAACTTTCTAGGCATTCAGCTGTTTTGTTTGTTAAGCTTTTTCCTTAGGCTTTCTGGTTACAGGAGTAGACTGTGCTTACTTTGTGAGGGTAAGGAGGAGTAGTAAATGAAAAAGCAAATTAAGTTTGGTCCTGAAGCACAGACCCTTTGATAAAAAGAACCTTTGCTGTTACTTTTTTTTTTTCCTTATTTTTGATTTATTTTGGTAAATTTCTCTAAAGGAGATGTAGTACTCAAATGAGTATTTTGCATGTTCGTACTGCAATAAGTATAATGAAGAAATGTTTCCTAATTGAAATAATCAAAATGGTGTTTCACTTCAGTACTTTGTTTAAATTCCAGATAGAGTTACTGGGGTGATTTAATATCTTGACATCCTGCCAGTTTAAATTCAAGTACTCATTTTCCTGAAAGATAAGTTTGTGTTTGAGTTCCTTCCACTTTTATCTTCAAATTAGTGTTCTCTGCCAGATTTCTTGGATTTTGATGTGTTATCTGCAGCTTTTGATCTACTGCAGCTTTTTCCCCTGGGTTTTCCTCTTTTAATTTGTCTCATGTATATGTTGGGAAAAAGATTCAATTCTTCATGTGCTTCCAAATGCATTCATTTTCTGATTTTGAAAAGTGAATCTACAAATTTCCAGAGTATATCTAGGAAAGAAAATTGAAGATTCCTTTAACTGTTATTTGACTTTTTGCTTCTTGTATTGCAGGCAACTTTAAATTATTAGCAATCTTACAGACTTAGAAGTTTTCTTCTGGTTTGTGCTGAGATATGAGTATTCTTTTAACTTAGGCAGTAAAGCTTCTAAGACACCTGAGGAGACCTAACAATCTGTGCACTAAGTATTTATGTCATTACCACAGTTAGAAAAATCTCAGTGTTTATTCCTAACAAATGTTAAAGAACGTTTTTTTTTATTTGAATAGGTAGAGGGTGGATTATTTTTAATAAATTTGATCTGTGAACTCAGTGGACTGACCTCATCTCTGTGGTTATATAACACATTTAAGATAACTCACCTTCTTTGCAGTCTGTTAGCTAGAAGCCTTTTAGTGAATTATAGGTGATTTTTTTTTTTTTTTTTTGTAATATTAAAAATCTCACATTAACCCAATTTCTTCTTTTCCTCGTAAAATACCCACAATGACTCTTGTTTTCAACTTAGTACCACTACTGAACAGTAAATTTCCCTCTGGTCTCTCCTGCCAGAAACTTGTTTACCACTTGTAGACCCTGACAAAATACACATAATTTTGGGACATGTCCTTGCCAATGTTTCACCTGAATTTTACAGCTAGAGAGAAGAATATTCAAGTGAGGGGAGCTTGCTTTGCATTCTGAACTGCTAACACATTTGATTTAGTAAATACTTCGCCTTTGGTGCTGTTTGTGCATCTGGGACTTCACTGCTTTTTGATTTTTTTAATCTTCTTTAGTTAGAATATCTATTTTTATTAAAAAGCTGGAACAAGCTATTAATAGTTTTGTTTATTAACACCAGAGGTACACAGGTCTCTCTGAACAGATTAATGTGTTTATTTCATCCTTTGAAAATTACCAGAATGGCCACCAGTAAAGGTTGGAAGTCCTTTTTTTAGAAAAATTAAGTGGCTTCTATGTATTCCAGCAAATATGTCAGCCATGAGCGAGATCCAGGTTTTGATCACAGATCACTTCAATCCTTCCTCACCTCTCTGCCTTAACACTGTTGGTTGTGAGGATCAAGAGCACGAAACAGCAAGCCTTTTGTCAGGGCTCCTGGCCTTGAAATTTAAATAGTTGCACATACTGCATCTGTCAGTTTATCACTCTGCTACTGTGATGTCCCTCCTTTAAGGGGAAGGAAGCACTCACGATTGATAAATGCTCATAGTCAAAAGGCACAACAAAAGTCAGAGGGTCTGCAAACAATCAGAAAGTTTTGTTAGTAGATTATGCACTTGGCATGAAAGTTGCCATGTTAGTCTATATAAGCACATGGCAGTGGGTTTTGGATAAAGGAATAGGGTGAAAGGGAAGAGAGAGAGAAAAAGAGATCACTAGTCCTGGTTCCGGCATCAGTCCAGCTGATGAGATGTCCAGGGTCCTGGGGGCACTGCCTGGGCTTGCTGGGGATGCTTTTTAATAGATAGGTTTCCTCACCCTGAAGGCAGCTTTCTTGTTTTCTGTGCAAATTACCCACTGTGTGCAGTCTGTTCTTTCAGACCTTTCTGGAAATGGGCTGGAGGGCTTCAGGGGTCTTGGATAGTTTTGTTCCCTCTCTGCTGTCCATGCCCACGCCTTGGCCTCATTCCTGTGCTTGCACTGTGTGGTGTGGTGCTTGTCTCTGGGAACTAGATCAAGGATGCTTGTCCTGGAGGAGTGCTGCCCTAACTCTGCATGGCCCCTTCTCCAGCCACATCTTGTTCTTTCTTGTAGCATGTTAGTACCAACTGTCTTTGTCTGTTATTACCAACAATCCTTGGTTGGCTCCACAGCCATCCAGCTATCAGTGTTTGAGACATACACATACCCTTATCTTCTGGGATTCTGCAGTTACACATACCAAGAAGAGTGCCCAGCCTTTTTTTTGTTTCTGGTGACCAAAGGCCACTTCTAACAGAGTACAGTGGATATGTTCCTCTTTGGCTGGTGTTTTCTTCACTTCTTTGAGGCTGGAAAATTGTTAGTAGGGAGAGTAAGGACCAGGAACCACCAGGGGTCCCCACAAGATTTCACAAGTAGTGGTCCTGTGCGTGAGCTGTTTTGGAGAGCTCTGTAGGATTTTTTCCTTCATCTCAGGGGCTTTAGTGTCTCTCTAAAGAAATTTTAATTCAGACCTTAAAAATCTGTGGTAGCTGCTGCTGTTATTGAGAAGATATTTGGAGTTAAACTGGAGATAGTGATGGTTTTTCATGTTCCAATTTGACAATCCTGAATTATATTGCACAAAATTATTTGAAAGAATCTCAACTCAGGTGTAACCCTGAACTTAGGAATCTGTACACATAGTTAGGGACTGCTCAGTGCATTTCTCTGAAAAGCTGAAGAAAAGTGGTATGATTAACGAGATTTCTGGTAATTTTGGTGATGTGTAAAAGCTCTGCTCCATTTTATAAGCCTCAGGTGGCTTCAACACAAGTCCACATTAAAAAGGAGCAAAAGCCTTTAAAAACTGTAGAGACACTGTTGCAGTGCCTTCATCAAACAGCAAATGAGCATCGTGACTTAAGACTCAGCAAACAGAAGTTACATTGTCTACAGTGAAAACTGCAGTCATAGTTCCTGCCCTTCAAAAGCAGAGTATGAATTTTATCTTTCAGTTGTGTTAATGAGTTGCAATGTTATTTCTCATCTGAATATAATCGCAGAAAGGACACCAGAGATTTTTTTATGGCTGAGGGAACTCTTCATCTTTTCTTTCCTGGACTGAATATTTGCAACTATAGGTACTGACCCATTAGTTTAGAAATTAGTACTGTATCTGACCTGTATTTTAGGCTTGTTCCAAAGCAGCAGCCCTGGACACAGTTGTTTACTGTGGTTTAACTAAGGATAAGTACCTTCCTGTGAAGCTAAAGTTTTTGATTCATACTTGCTTTTATACTTAGTTCAGGTTCATGCTAAAGGATTATGTTGTTTGCTTTTTTTTTCTATTTTTTTCTTTCCTTCTTTTTAAACTCTTGACTGGAAACCCCTCCAAGGCTTTACCGCTCATAAAGCTGCTTGTTCCTGTACGTGTGTGGGAGACTACTCTTCAACTCTGACAGCAGAGTTTTTTCTAATGCATCAATAAATGGGGTTAGTTTAGTAAGTTTAAATTGGAGTTTTCAGCTAATCCAATCAGTTTGGCTGAATGCCGTTAAAGTATTCACATTAGTAACTTGGTGAATGTGAAATACCATTAAAAAGTATTCATATGAGTGATTGGATGTGAAAGAAGCAACGCCTTCCATCAGGTAGGCTTATATCTTTGTGCCAGTGGGTATAATTCTTTAGCTGTCACAACTATGGGTAGCCATAGTCTTTCTGGTTGTGACATTTTAGGGAGTGGAGATGCAGTGGTATTGAATACTTTATACAAACTAAAGTCAATGCCCTTAATGTTTGGCATCATATGACCAGGAGCATGAGTTCAGTATTCATCTGGTAATTAGGTTGTCAGGTTTTAGTTGGTTTTTTGTTGGCTTCATTTTTTCTTAAAGCTGAGGAGATAAAAAGTACTACTAAAATGAGTATTTATTATAGGTTCTGCTTTTCTGAAGATCAGGTATATAGTGATGATATTCTATACTGGTATTTGTCATAAAAATGAAGAAACTTTTCAGGCTGGGGCATCTACAGTTTCTCTGGGCACCCTGTTCCAGTGCATCACCACCCTCACAGTAAAGAAAAATACTTTTTGATGGGTTTTTTTTGAGTCCTACAGAGAATGATATATGCATGTATTTCTGTAAATGTTAGTATATATGCATTCCCTAAATTTTAAGCTTGAATTTTTGAGAGTATCCTTAAGAATTTTTGTGGTCGAAGCTTAACTTGAAGTGTTAAGAATTTTTTGTGCCTATTTGCGAAGAAATAATCTGCTAGTTGTCTAAAATATATGGTGAAAAATTACTCACAATTCATTCACCCATTTTCCAAACCTGGAGTTTGGAAGATGAGTGATGTTCTCATCCTCCTTAAATATTCTCATGTTGCAGACAGAATAAATAAATGAAAGCTAGATATGCTGAGTCCGTGGTGAAAATGGAAATGTAATTTTCATGTTGGTGAAACTAAGAGAAAAAGTGGCCACAGCATGGCCTTTTTTTTAGAATTGTTGTGAAATTAATGTAATTTCTGAGTTTAAAATTTCTTTCTGAAGGGCAGGTTTATTTAAAAACCAAAAAAGATCCAGGATTTAAAATTATTTTAATATGGGAGGTTTAGAATTCAGTGATTAAAGCTTAATTCTGCTTTTATCTTTTGGGTGAGTGTTCTGACATAGACCCCCATGCATATATGGATGCATGTTAAAATTTTAATTTAAGCATGGGTATGGGAAGTGTCTCTGTTATATTATTTGTTGGTTCTTAAAGTATACATTGGTTGGATACTTAAAAATAAGATGATATATATAGAATGCCTGACTATTTTATCACAAATAACTACTTTTGAAAGTTCTTAACAGTTAAACCATTTTAAATTATGTATTACTTTCAAAAAATTTCAGCAAATTACTCTTTGGTTCCTATCACTGCATTTTCTCTGCTGTAGAACATATTCTTATATGTAAAGCTTGTATTGATAATTTTGATTTCATTTCATGGGTGCATAGTATTTTCACTAAGTGCTGTACTCATGTAGAGTTTGTTGGAAGATATACGAGTTAGCGGACAGATGACTGCCTTTTAGCTTAGTTTTTAGTACAGAACAGAAAAACTGAATTTTACACTGATTTTTTAAAATAATCAGGATTCTTAGTTTGCAAAAGAGCTCTTTTGTTAAGATCAATCGTTGTGGTTTTTTATTGTTTTGTGGGTTTTTTGTGTTGACTGTGTTTGTTGGGTTCTTTGTTGTTGTTGGGGTTTTTTTAGTTGTTTTTGACTTTGAACTGTTTAAAGCAAATTTGTAATCTGGAATCTGGAAGAGTACTTTTAAGTTTTTGCTCCACCCCCCTTCTGGGGAAATAACAAGCCTAAGATGCCCTTTTTTTCCCCTGCCACCCCTTTGAGACACAGAAAAGTGTTTTTATGGGATAACAGAGCACATTCTGGAGATTTACCAATTCCTTGGATCAGCTGTCAGCAAATGTCCTGTAAATCCGGCTTTTCACTGGCCTATTTTGTCTTTTCCATAGACATGTCTCTGCACTGGAAGTGGTTCCCTCCGCTGACTCTCTTCTCTGCTTGACCTTTTAATTGTAGAGCTTGAAAGATAAGCAGGATGCTGACGTTGGAGAGCAGAAAAATGCCTGTGGTACTAGACTGTGCTGAAAACTGCACAGCCTTACATGCTTTTTCTGCTATTAATGTAGCTGTTTGTCCACTGTTCTCCTTTACAAACGTAGTTCCTGCCTGCACTGTATTTAATTAGATTTTTCACAATATACTATGCCCATGTGCTCAATACTTTCTTTGCTCTCTCTAATCGTAACAGGTAAGATGTCCTGCTTTCGTTCTCTGTTCTTAGTTTGGTTTGGGGTTTTTTGCTTATTTGGTTGGTTATTTTATTGTTTAATTTTTTAGTGCCAGAGGCTTCTTTGTTAACCTGCTTTTATAGAAGCATTTTGGTGGGTGAGGACATCCTGCAAATACCTTAGTAATAGAATCGTGATGGGTTACTTGCACCTTTTTTACATTACAGTCTTTTTGTAGATAATTTGGATATGAGTTGAGTAAAATTCTTTCCTGTTTCAGGAGCTTCCTGAATATTGCTTGTATTTTCTTTTTTCATTATTCCTATAGTGCACTGCATTAATATTTTTGGGGTTTTTAAAAGATAAATTGAAACATTTTGGAGTCTGCTTTCTGAGATATTTGGAGTAGATTCCATATCAAAACTGTGGTGCTTTGTAGAAATAAGTTAAAGGTAGTATCTTTAATGTTCTCATGAATCTTTTGTAATTCCTCTTGAATTTTTACAGTAGTCTAGGTTGAAAAAAAGCTTCATTGCTAAAATATTTACGGTAACTAGAATTTATTTGGAACCTGGTATAGAATGTTTTGTTTGCTTTTCTGGGAGATTGAGTTTGACTAGCATTCAGCCAGTACCTTTTTTTCATGTGCACAATTTCTCTTGAGTAACTTTTGTTTTTCACCACTTGGAATTTAGTGCAACTTTGGGTAGGGCAGGGAGTCTGTGGAATGGATCTGACATTAAAAAGTGGCAAATTGGCTGATTATTTATTGCCTCTCAACTCCACAAGCATTTGTGCAGGTTCTGTTATATGAACAAACTCCTCCAGTTATCCACAAAGGATAATCTGCACCAGAGTGGGTCAGGCATGGTACTGGTTCTCTTCTGGCTGTTGTAGCAATAGAAATAATTTTCCTGACTCATTTTCTTTATTATTGATGCTCCCAGCAATCTGTTTCCAAGGAGGAGTCTACTTTCTGTATCAGCGTCACTCACTTTCCTTAACTCATGTGAGGCAGATCTCTCACCTCCTAGCTCTGGTTTAGGTCATGTGAACACACATTATGTAACTTATCTTGAGTATTTAACACAGCTCAAGATGGCACATCACTAATCTTTTATCCTAATTTGTTAAACAAACCCAGAGGAGGTTTTGTGTCTTTTTTGTCTTCTAGTGCTACTTCTGTGGAAAAGGTACGAGAGTGTTCTGTCTCCTTGCAAGTCTCATCAGAATGTAGGAAAATTCATATAAATTAAAAATAAAGATATCACTTGAGCAGGAGGCCAATTGGCAGATGAGTCTATGATGGTTTTGGTGCATGAAGCAGTTGCAGAAAGGCAACAAATGATACAGTGAGTGGAAACACTTCTAGGAAGTCCCATTTTCTCATTTCAGCTGTGCTGTGTGGCTTCCATTTATGACAACACCCCACTGGTACTGGCAAAGTGATACTAACAGGAATTTCTGTGAACACAATAATGTAATAGTCAGTCTGTTTGTGTTCTGACTTTCTGGGAGGCATGATCTTTGTAGGTCCCATTTTTTTTGTGAATTCCAAAAATTACTTTGTGTGAAAAGATAGTATCTTTTGAACAATTGCAAGTATGGCTTCTGATTTAATTATAAATTGTGATCCAATTTATTTAGCCGAAACAATGGAAATGCAACTGTATTTTCAAATAGAACGTTTCCTAATATGTCAGTGTGAAATGGTTTTGGCTGTCCATTAAGCTTTTCTCAGTAGCTGCAAAATGTTAGAAGATCAAGAAAAAAGTTCCCATAAAGATGAATGGAAGAAATTTATCTGAAGAGAGAGTATGTTTTAAATTGTAAATAATTTTTTTTAAGAAATAAGAATGAGTAAAGTCAAAGAGATCTGTCTTGCCAATAGCAGATCTCTAGGGAAGAGAATAGTCATATGCACATCTCCAGAACACTCTCCAAGCCTTCAGCATTTCCACCAGCGATGTTGTCTTTAATAGCTTTTGATGTTGGGTTTTTTTTTGTTATTGTTGTTGTGTCAGTTTGTCTCACTGCTTTATGAACCATTGCATTCTTCTGCAAAGTGGCAAAGAATTCCACCACTTCCCTACAGGCTGTATGAAGATTCAGCCCTTTTTCCTGTGCTTGTCACATTACCTTTTTCATTGTGTCATGTAGGGGCCACTGAAAAACAGCTGAGGCTCTTGACTGTCTTCACACCACTTGTGGTTCTGCTGGCATCTATTATGTCATCTTCTACATTGCATCTTTTCCAGACTGAAGTGTCCTCATCCTTTTTGTTACCCTGTAGAAGGAAAGCTATTTTGTTCTCTGTTGTCACTGTGCTCTTCTGTAACTTTTTTCAGCTCTTCTGTATTACTTTTGGACTTTTCACTCTATGTAAGATGTTTATGATATGGACAAGCTGTGGATTTGTTTAAAGCTTTAATGAAGTTCTTTCTCTAAACTGATTATTCTTGAATCAGATTAATTTGTTCTGTATTGCTGCTACCTTTCTGTAACTTGTAATATTGTCACCATAAAAAGTTTTCCCCAAAGCATGAAATACTTGTTTTATTTTGATACAAATTTCTTAGTGTTTTTTGAATATTCAAATAGAAAATAACTTTTTTTTTATGTATACATTCAGGTTATAAAGCAGCTAAATGGAGTCTGAGCAGCTGTTTCATAGAGGCTACTATCGAAACAGTTACAACAGCATAACCAGTGCAAGCAGCGATGAGGAGCTTTTAGATGGAGCAGGTGTAATTATGGATTTTCAGACCTCTGAAGATGACAATCTCTTGGATGGTGATGCATCCATCGGTAAGTTAACTTCAGCCTTCAGTTTCTCTGAGTTATATTTTTATATGTTGCAGGGTTTTTTATTTTGTTTTGGCTTTTTATTACCAAATCTGATCCATTTCTGTTAAGTTAATCTGTCCTTCAGAGAGAGGCTTTAAACCTGAAAGGGGCTGAACATTCTGTGTTCTTGCCTAACAATTACAATGTGTGGGATGACTTCTGATACAAGGCAGATATTATTAACATGCTGTTGACAAATGTAAAACTTGCTGTCAAGTAGAAGGATGGCTATTCTGGAGCTACCTGGTCTTTCTTCTCTGCAGTGGGATTTTGGAAGTCTCACTGTCTCAAATATTTCTTTGATGCAAAAATTAACAGGCTGTTCTAATCGTTACTTCTAGAAATAAGTCTTGTTTGCTTCATCCAGCTTCATCTCTGTAAAACAGAAACAAAAGCCAAAAGTAGAGGTGTTGTTAGAAGCAACAGAAAGCACAATATGAGCTGAGTTTTTGACTACATAAAAAGTTGCAAAGAAAACTTTTTACTGTGAACACTATAAAAGCACTGAAGTAATACAAAGAAGAAAGAACAGAACTGGGAAGCTCTTCTCTTCTCTTCTCTTCTCTTCTCTTCTCTTCTCTTCTCTTCTCTTCTCTTCTCTTCTCTTCTCTTCTCTCTTTCTTCGATTAAGAAAACAGTTAGTGTAGTGAAAACATTAGCATTCATTTAGTAATAGGGAAAGAGGTGAATTGAGGGAGGGAAAGAAAGTAATTTCTGTTAAAGATACTAAACTTGGTTAAATGTATACTCTGGTCACTTCCTGTTACTTTGTTTAATGTCACACTCAGCCTCTTGGATTTATTTGCTTTTTCAGTGCCTTTTCCTCTTTTCTTCTTCCGTTGGCACTTAGTTGTTTTCCTTCCCTGCAGTGTTTCCTTCATATGTTTTCCCTTTGCTGCACTTAGCATTTGGACATTGACACTGTATTAGATGATTGTGCCATGTGCTTATCATGATAAGCATCCTTCTCACCTGTATTCCTTCTGTCTAATTAGATGTCTTGAATGTGCAGTTGTTTAACTTGTATACCAATACAGGTGTCACAAGCCAGGACACCTTCAATCATATTCCTTCTGGCACATTACTTTGAGAACACCAGCATGCTAAAGTCAGGTGCTTAAGAGTTGGGAAATTATTAGGTGAACAAATGGCTTCTGTATATAATTTTTTGTTCTAAGCATCCTGCACTTTTAATAAAGTGAGTGCCTTGCTTGTCTAATAGTATTTACAACCTGTACATAAGTCTGAAGCTAATCTGGTTATTGTTCATATAAATCATTTCCATCCCTTCAAGCATGAAGGAGAAATGAGTTTACAGTAAAATAAATAGTTGCAGAACCAGTGTTCTGCCCTTTACTTGTTGTGAAATTAGATCCATAAATTGAGTCCAAACAGATGAGGTGGTTGTTTTGTATGCATTGTCAAAATCAATGCTAATTGCTGCACATGCCAGCAGCTCCCACCTTGTTCTTACACTGAAGTGTCAGAATGTGGGTTGGTACATAAATATGAAAGTATTTTCTTTCCTGGAACTTTAATTTTTTGCTAATGACTTACCTGCTTGCCCCAATTCTGGACTCCCTGTGAGAGGAAGCAATAGTAATAAGCCCTATTATTTTATTTAGGTGAGTGGTGATTTATGTGTCTCTATACATTGAAAATGTTTCATTATACAGCAAATCATAGTAAGTATCTTAATAGTGGATCAGAATTCGATGTTAATTTTATTTTTAGGGTGGTAAGAGCATACTTCGAAAAATGTTACACATGAACTTCCATTCAGGAGGTGAACATCTGTGTTTCTTATTCCTTAGGTGTTCAAATGAGTCAGGTGTTTTTTCTTTCGTGTTTTTAATACAGCAGATCTCATTGACAAGACAAAACAAGGGCTTTCTTGCATATGCCCATTCTGTAATTCTCTCTTACTTAGTATCAACTGTTTGTTTTGTTTGTATTATTATTCTGTTGTTTAAATGCTCTTATCCTTTAGCCATATTTTTGTTCCATTAAGTCTAAGTCCAGATGGATTCCCAATATGAACAATACGGAATGTTTCCCACCTCCTGAGGAAGGGCAGGACCAGTCCAGTAACTGGGAGATTACTTCTGCTTGGCACTGCAGGCCCTCCAGAGCATGATGCTAATGCAAAAGCCTCAGGTCTAGCTCTGTGCTTTAGCAGGCGAACCCTGCCAAAATCAAGACCCCTATTTAAAAGTATGGTGTGGTTTAAGTCTGTGGTACTGGAAAAATTTATAAGCCTGGTAGCCTAGCAACATTAGCAAAATGGCAACAATGTATCTGTAGTTAAAATGATTGTGGAAATAATCTAGTTAAATTGAAAGCTGCATAGCTGCAGAATGTAAGCTTGTAGTACAAATAAGCACAAACATGGAATTTATGCAATCTGCATAAGTTGCCATGGACAATAGAGTGCACATCAACATTTTACAGTTTATGTAATAGAAAAAAGAATTGCAGATGTTTTAAAAAATCAAGACCATTCAATGAGGAGAAGATGAAGTATTAAAAACTAGTCTTTCTTTCTTTCTTCTATTTTCAGCTAATGAAAATGGAGCCATAAACTGCACATGTATTACGTAGATAAAAGTCTAACAATATGGAATTTCTAAAGTAATTGTAGTCTTTCCCCCTTGTTCAGAGGGTAGTAAGTTAGCAGAAGTCTGCTTATTTCACTGGGCTTGCTCAGTCCCTTGACTCTCAGGACATCAATTCTATAAAGCTGCACAGTACTGCTATGTACATTACCGCTCATACCTAAGCACTTAACTGAGGTTTAGAAAGCCCTCGAAGCTGTTACACAGTGGTGAATATGCCTTCCGCTGAAAGCATGTGGAAATCGGATGATGTTGGGAAGAATGCTAACCTCGTGTATTCCTTGTCTTATGTGGGAAATTCCTTGATACTATATGGGACTAAGCAAAAGAACATTAACTGAAACCAGTAATCAGAAAGTCCTGTCACCTAGCCTCTAAGGTTTCTTTAATATTTAGTTGATTGCGATTTTTCTTTTTTGTGTCATCTTATTTAAAAGCTTGTAGGTAGTTCCATGTTGTGGAATCACCATTATCTTAAAACCAATGCTGTACAACAATCTTGCTTTTCTTAACACCATTTGAAAGCATGTATGTGACCTGTCCTTTACTGTCTCATCCCAGGAAAATACAGAAATTGTGATGATGTAGTACTGTAAACCAAATACATATATATGTGTAGTAATTATATATGCAGTATGTCTGTTATGTTCTCTGGTAGCTGTTTTCTTTGCTTAAATGACAGATTTGAAGTGGCAGTGTTATGGAGAACAAGTAGGTATTATGAAATTGTGAAATCTTTGAGCGTAGTGTATTTTAATATGCTAAATAATTACATTGCTGTGCATGTGGAGGCTTGAATGGCTTGTACCAAAGCCCTGCCTTGAAGGGATGCTGCCTGTCAGCTTTGAGCAAAACTTGCTTTTGTTGCTTATTACAGCTTTGTACTACTGAAGTTAATGTTTTTCCTTGTTTAAGTGCTGGCTAATGAGTATGGTGATTTTATACTAAAATGGAAGCATCTGCCTCTTTGTATGGAGGGTTGTACTTGGGCTTGTACTGAGAATGTACATCCATATATGCAATTCGTGGAAATAATATTTATCATTACTCATCTGTGTTTTATTTTTAGACTGTTTGCCCTGCTTCTTGCCAGGTCAATTTAAACATAATTACTTAGCTCTGAAAGCTATCTCTTCTTTAATATTTAGGTTATATGAGCTAATATTTACTGGTTAAAACTTTATAGAGCTATACTGTTCAGCTTTTAAACAAAATGTTACACTAGGAGTAGTTAATTGTTTCTTGTCAATTTAGCAGTGGGGAAAAAAGAATTCTTTCTAAACAGAATTTAAATCTCCAGAATGGAAATATATTATTTGATTAATATTTTAACTATGGAATGTGATGAGAGGATGAAATGCCAAATCAGTTCTTTTTCTCTCAGCTGTGGTTTGCTGTGCCTGTCTCTAAAGTTTGAGAGTGTCACAATTCATGGCTATTAGCTGGGCTTGAAGGGTGTAACAAGTCTCTTCAAAAGTTCAAACTTTTTCCGTTTATGACTCAGGGTTAGGCAACCAGTGAGGTGAAACAGAGGTCTCCATAATTTTGCGCAGAATTGAGGGCTGTTTATATGATAAGAGAGGACTGCATCAGTTTTCACTGGTTTTTATTTAATGCTCAGTAGGAGGTGGATTTTTGTACTGTTGTCAGACTGCAACCTTTTCAAGGCACTAACTGAAATCAGATGGTTAAACCTTATTTGCAGTAAAAATGGTTTGCAAACAAATGACCTCACTGTTGTTTACATCTCAAAGTACTTTGATCTGTCTGTGAGAATCTGAGTCTGAATGAGCTTGCATTCTTCTCTGTGGCTATAGAGATCCCTGCTTCAGTTGAAGGAGCTTAGTTGCTTTTATTGTGAGTTCAGTGTGGAGACAGTTTACAATCTGACATATGGTGTTAACATAAAATTGGCAATACTTAACTTTAGTATGACAACCTGTAAACTGGTACTTCAAAAGCTGCTGCTACAGCCGCTACTATCTCCTTGCAGCGGTAGCATTGCTGCTGAAAAAGAAAAGGATATGCCAGCAGGTCATAGTGTAAAACATGGCATCCCTCCTAAAACCCATGATTTGGAGTCCCTTGCCTACAGAGAAAGACCTAAACAATCCGTTTTTGGTGCCTTAAATACTGACACTAAAATTTGTACAATAGTGAATTAATATTATGGCATTATTTGAAGAACAGAATGAAACTTCCAGCAAGTGCAGGTGGTTCAGTATAATCAGGAAGTTTGTACCACAGGGGGAAATAATTTTTCAAGCAAGAGCTAGTTATCCTTTCCTTTGAATGTTGTTTCACATATATGCTTGTTTCTGTTTAGCTGTTGCCTGTTGTAAAGAGAAGGAAGAATACAAAGAAAAGAATAAAATAGCTGACTTCTCACATAAAATTTTTAAGTTCCTGTTGTATTCTTTCTATGTGGAAATTGCATTAATGAATTCTTCCTGTTGTTCACAGCTGATATGAAGAAGAGCCTTCAAAGTAATTTTGCACCATTGGCATTGTTTTTGTTATCCATCCATGTGTTACAAAACTGACTGGACTTAACAGTCATTATGACAGTTTGACGTAGCACTTTCCTAAGTTACATACAACCTATTTTCCAAGTTAGCAATATTTGCATTAAAGAGCTCATTGTCATTCTCAAGTAAGGAGTATATTCACCCCCAAATGATGCCATGCAAATTGAAGCGTGAGATAACATGACTTACTGTGATCACAAGGGCAAGCATGAGGCACAGCTAATTTATAAAATTAAATTGTTAAATTGTCAGTAAATAGTTATAAATGACTTCTTTTCTGTTGGATTGTAGTTAGGCTGCAGACATTTTGCCTGTAATTCATACTGCTAGTGCAGCTAAACACAGGATATCTAACAGTATCAAACCACAATTTCTTCTACTTTTTTATTAGTAATGCATGAAGTTGATTTTGTCTGCCTCTCTGGAACAGAAGTTGTTATACATGATGTTTACATGGGTAACTGGGCTAATTAATGAAGTTCTTCTTCAAGGATTTAAAAATTCTTGTCAACACCCTTGCCATTGCATCTGACTGGAAGATTCTTAGGTTAAGGAAAAAATGTTTTATCTTAGTTATGGGATGTCATTATTGGATGAGTGAATTTCAGTGAGTGCCTGTTTATTATGCTAGTGATTTCCTGAACTCAAATGTTTGTTTGGTTGGTTTTTTTATTGTAGTTATTGTCCAAAATGTAAATTCACTTGATATTTGTGTAGTTGAACAGGCTGTAATGGTGTTACAGCATTAGTTTAGGCCTTCAGATTATAAATGGATTGGTGTGGTATTAGACTTTCCAAGGCATGGAAATTACAGCAGTATGTATGTAGAGTTTTAGTAACCAAGTAGTTTCTTGTTCTCTTAAATGTTTGAAAACAAATAATTGTCATTTCAATTTCTCATAAATACCTCATATGTCAGCTCTTTAAGGACTCGTTTGTCAACCCTACCCGCAGTCCTTGAATAGTCTCACCAGTCCTTCCTGCCAAAGTTTTATTTAGCACATGAGCCTGATGCTCTGGAAGAAGATGAATTATAATATTAATAATCTGTTTTTTCCATCTTTCTGATATTATATTATTTTGTTGGTTTCCTTCTGCAGCTCTTCTGAAGTGCTTAAAGCACATTGGCTTTTTCAACAGATGCTGCTGAGGAAGTTGTTACCAACTTGACAGCCTGGTGTAGTGTTAGTATGTGTATGTCCTTCTCCCAGACAAACCGTGTGAATAGTGTAAAGTGAGGGAATGAAAACAGAGGAAGTGTGAGGGCATATATGTAGCAAGATGAGTCTGAAATGTAAAATAAAATAATTCAGTATAATATGTCTATAAAATCTTTAGGAACTAAATAGACAATTTTTTATACAAATTTAATAATATTTCATTTATTCATTTTAGTTTTGATTTCTTCTCTCAAGTCAGCCAAAGAAGGCAGATAGGATTTTAACCAAATTGATGTCAGGCTGTACTCATCTTCTGCCTTTAAGAATATTCTTGCTTACCAGCATTTTAAAGTGAAAGCTTTTCATCTGCTTGGATTAAACAGAAATATTATTCTGAAAGAGGATATCATGATGTCCCTGAAACACGAGAACACCTGTACTGAGTCAAACCACAAATCTACCTAGCTCAGCATCCTGTCTCTGACAGGGGTTAAAAGTCAGTGCTTAAGGAAGAGTAAGAACAGGGCAAGAGAGAGGCACCAGAGTGCTTGTACAGCAGTTTTTGTTTAGCTGATGGCCTGTCTCATTTGAGAGGTGGGTTTTAATTTTAGTACTTATCAGTGTATTTTTCTTGAACTGAGCTATTCTCACTAACGCAATTCTTTAGCACCCAAACCATCCCTTGCAAGCTCTCATAGCTTAGCTACGTTTTATGTAAAGTACCACCTTCTTTTCTTTATTTTAAACCTAAATCCAGGTATAAATACTGCTGAGAGCAGATGTAAGTACCAGAGTCTTACCTAAGTTAACACTGGCCCGTGTGTTAGCATGGACTGACACGTGGATCTCCTTGTCACTTAGCCTTGTATGGCGTAAATGCTTAAGCTGTCTTTTGTGTTTTTTAATTTTCATCTATAGTTGTAAGTGCAGAAAATATTTCTGCTGATACAAAAAGTTCAAGGGAGTATTATTAGCTTATTAAAGTGAAACTGCTGTTGATGGGAAAAGGTTTGATATGAAACTAGGACAGGGTGACCTGAAACAAGGATGACTTGATTGTTGTGCCAAATTCACATACCCTGATAAGCCTATCATGCAGTGGCCATATGCATGTAGAAACTAACAAGGATTAACACATGAATTACGTGGTGCTGTCACTGTTATTAGAACAGATGGTGAAAATTTTATTTCCATTACTACTCATTTTTTCTTCTCCTCGGTTATGCCTTTTTCAGGTTAAGGTCTTCTTGTTTGCTTGGTTGGACCTTGTAGCTATCCCATCCTTTGCATCCTCTTCACTGCCCCTTTCTGAACCCTTTCTAATATCTCTAATTTAAGGGAGGGGTCAGAACTTCGCACAGCATTTGGAGGATGGGCATGTCCTAGAAATGGAGTAAGTTTATTCTGACCACTACTAAGTACTGAGCCCATAGTTTAATGGAATTCAAATATAGCTGGCATAGTGTAGTAATATGTATTAACAACATACAGAATTGCTGTTGGAAAGATGTTCACAAAGCTTATTTATTTATGAAGAAGATGTAATATTCTTGAAGATAGAAGGTAAGCTTAACATATATATGGCTGTTGTGGTTTAGGACTGATACTCCCCAATTTAGTTCTTCATTGAGACCTTCCAAACCACACTGCTTGCTCCACCCTCCTCCCCCGACTCCTGCCACCCCTGTGGGTGGATGGAGAGGAGAACTGGAGGAACAAACAGCAAAAATGGCATCTTGAGATAAGAGGAAACAGCAATGAGATAAGAAAATGAACAGTAACAGCAGCAATAGTAACAACAAATGTGTACCAAAAATGAGAATAATTCACATGCAAAAATGCTCACCTCAGAGCCTGACCTGACCGAACCTTACTGCAACCATGATTTCTCAACTGGAAAGGAATTCCCTTCTTCTTGGAAATGAGAGAGAGTCCCTTTTCCCTGCCCTGGCAATGAGGTGAGGTGGTATGGAATACCATAATGTCTTGGTCATGCCCCTCCCGCTGACCCAGCCCAGAACCAGCACAGTGCTGTATTTAGGGAGTAGTATACCTTGGTGTTAGAATTTTATCCCCTGCATTTTGCTTGGAGCACCAAGTAAGAAATAGTGGCTAATAGTAAACAACCCTAAAACAGAATAAGGGTAATGGAGCAGATAAGACCTATATCCTTATATGCATTTAGGTCTGAGGAAAAATAGAACAATCTCTGTAGCAGAATTTAGGCTACTCTGTGGAAGGGGAGAAGTAGAAGTGAACTTTAGGGAAGGATGCCAGATCTTCCTGTTGATGCATTGTAACTACAGCTTTAGCAGATTGGAGTGTGAGAAGACAACACATGTGCAAAGGTGAAAATACAGCAGTACTTTTTTTCTTAGAAAAAGCCTACCCTGTAAACAAAAAGTACAGAAAAAATATAGAATGTAGTTAAGAGGCTCTTAGAGAATCAGAGAGAACAACTTGTTTGCAGAAAATAGCTTGCTTTTCTTCCAAGTTCTCATCACATGATTAATACGGTAGAAATAGATATTTCTAATGTCAGTGTAAAACTGATCAATTAAAAAAAAAGACCCAAAAAACCAATCAAAAACCAACCAACCAAAAAAAAACACCAAACAAAAAAAACCCCAAATGAAGCAAAACCCCTAAGATTAAAAAGACTGACACCCACCTCTCACACCAGGTAGCTATATGTAATCTGTTGATGTCAAGCATTTTCTTCCAGCCTCACTGGGTTACACATTAAGTGTTATGGGTAGGCCCAGAAAGAAGTGAAAAGAAAACTGGGAGACTAGTCTTGCTTTCAGTGTTTTGGGCCAGGATGTCAAATCAGTCTTTAGGAACCAAACTTTTTTTTCCCCCTAGTTTATTTTTGATCTTAGGTATTAATATTGCATCATGATTTTATTGTTTCCCCCTTTTTAAGTCTATTTTTTTTTCAGCCCTAAAGTTTTGCATGTCAGTGGGAAACCTTTACTGCTGTTTCTCTGACTGGCAGTGGAGGTTCAGCTTCCCTGAGGGGAAGTCAGTCTCAGAATTGATTACACAACATGCTTGTGGTTATATGACCTGTTCTACTGCATTCTGTTTGCTGGTTGGGTTTAACTTCAATTACCACTTTCTGTGTCTGGACAGTGAATAAAAGCACCATTGGAAGTTACACAAAACTGTAGGAGT
Organism: Drymodes brunneopygia; assembly: GCA_013400955.1. Classification (NCBI taxonomy): domain Eukaryota; kingdom Metazoa; phylum Chordata; class Aves; order Passeriformes; family Petroicidae; genus Drymodes; species Drymodes brunneopygia. The sequence goes on along the minus strand of VZTZ01008558.1, from coordinate 16,882 downwards.
GTAATTCAAAAACCTGTGGTTGGCCAGTAAAAAGTGAGTTTATTAGGCAAGAAACTGAAGTAAAGTGTTCTCTGGTGGGTGAAATGATTGTGAGCAAAATTAAGTAACTAATTTTTGGGAAACAAGTGATTATGAAAAAAGAAACTGTGATTAAGAAGTTATTTTTTTCTGTATAATAAAATTCAAATAGAGAAAAATCTTACTGTATTACTGCTGTTCAGTTTCTTCTAGCTCTGTTTTTAAATTCTATGTTACTTAAACCCCATCTGCCTTAAACTACTCAACAACATATGCTATAAATTTGTTTTCTTCTGCTTTTACATTATATTTGGTCTAAAATTTTTCCTTTTTGTTATCTGTCTGCCTTATTGAGGCTTTTGATGAGGTGGCAATAGTAACAGCTTAAAAAAGTTTTCTATATATAGCCTGATACACTGATCAAGGGCAGAATTCTATATACTACTAATGAAGGAATGAAGTTCAAGACTGTAATTTACAATACTTCTAAAATAATTTATCCTTTTTTTTTTTACTATGTATCAATTTGAAGCTATGTATAACTGTACTTTTTTTCCCTCTCTCTTCCCTTCCTCCCAATTTTCTGTGGTTGCATCCTTTGTTATAATCATCCAATGTCTGGGAACTAGAACTGAGAGAACAGTGCTTGTCCTTCTGTCATCTTCCGTATTCTCACAGCAGACTCTGTGTGACCCATATGAGAAAGTTGTATGACTTTATGCAGACTGAACAAAGTCAAGCTGAAGGGACTGCAAGATAGTAAACTGAGACATTAAGAGAGGTCAAGCTGGTTAGACCTGGGCTTAATTTGGCTTGAGAAAAGGGCTAAATGGAAGAAGAAATTGGGAGAAAAGGTAGGAGAGTAAAGCTAGAAGGAAGAGTTATGAGGCACAGAGGGTTTTGAGATGTTTTATGTATACTTTGGGCACCCTGTTATAAACAGATGCTTTCATGCCCACCTTTCAAGGGAAGGTATAGATGAGTTAAATTCTTTTCAGAATGGTTGGAAATGGTAGCTACTTTGGTGAGTGCTCTATATGTAGCATTTTTCAAGAGAGCGTTATCTCCTAGCTCTGCTGAAAGAGAAACCTTAATTTTGAATAATAATAGGAAAGAAAATGACAGTTAAGAGTCACCAAGATCTTTTGCATGAGTCACACTAGCATTTGTAATTTTCAGTCACGTTTTTTGGCCTCTGTTGTTATGCTGATGAAATCATTCAGCATCCCGAAACTTACATTTGTAATTTCATAAAAGACACTATTTTAATTTTCATTATCTGGTGCGACAAAGTTACATAGTCTGTCACCAAAATAAACCAAGTAATTTGGAGAAGTGAGAGCATTTATTTTATATGTAACAAGGTGCTTGGCTGTCTGCTTTAAACTTAGCTTACCTTTCAATATGAAATGGTGGGAAGTGCTTCAGAGTTAAGGTCTCCCCTCCAGCTTTGGGTAAGCAGGCTGTCATATATCTGTGGTACTCCCCTTCTTTTCATTGGCCTTGTTTTGTCCCTTCAAAACATACTTCCCTGGGTGTATCTGATTGGTATAACCTCTGACTTGTTCTTCTATTGTCAGATACTTTATCTTGAATATGATTCTTCTGTTTCCCTAAACTGGGGAAGGTAAGGTGTGGAGAAAGGATAAAAGTGTCTTTTGTCATTCTTAGTATGCCTTAAAGGTGTGCCACCTGTGTACATTTCAATATTTTCAGAACAATGATCTTCTGCAAAGACAGGTGCATCTAAGCTGTGGTTAACCACAGCCTGTGCCTGCAGAGAACAATGGGAGCACTCAGATGTGTGAAGTTATGTGGGCATGGAGGATTTCTGGGATTGAGACCTTAGTCTATAATTACTGCGATGAAATTTGGAAAACAAACTACTGTACAAACCTGCTGTTTACGTGTGAGCTGTTCTATGTAGCAAATTGGCAATTTGAAAGCGACTCTTAGCCATTTAAAATAAGGCTATTGTTAAACTTGCTTTAGGCCTTACAACAAGTGTTCATAATATTTTGTACTCCATAATACCTAAAATACATAGTTAGCTAGAGGCACCATTTCATTAACTATAATTTTGGAATTTGCTGAACTTCACAACCGAAATAACTGACATACTCTGTGGAGTATAAAATCGTCAGACAGTTCAAGCCATGCACTTTTTTTAGACCTGGTAGAAAAAGAGTAATTTGGAAAGATTAAATAGTATTGGTGTTTAGATATGAAAAAAAAAAAAAAAAGACTGCTTATCATGTTAGTATGCATTGTCTCTTTCTATCTTAAGAAAACTAAAACAACACAAAAACTAAAACCACCTTTCATGGTATTATAGGAAAGGGAATACACACAGTGGTGATGGGTATGAACAATGAGAACACAAGCTGTTGGTAACTGAGAAGGGAAAATGACGGCTCTGCTTTTTAAGTGTAGACAAAGGACTGTATTTGGCAGACAGTCTATAAGCAGTGACCTTTGAAGAGCTGTTGCAATTTAATATTAGGTGGGCTCTCAAAATTTCATGTAGCAAATATGAAGTCGTATCTATTTTACACTGCAGACTTCTTCTCATGACTTTCCCTCATATCCACAGTTGATCAGATATGTTCTCCAACAAGTTATATCCTTCATCTTTTCCATCTCAAACTAGATTTCAGTCTTTTGCAGAAATTTTGCATATTCCTTAGTCCAATGAATAGGTTTAGGCCAACAAGTAAGCCATTTCTTTGCTGTGACTGATTTTTATTATCAGTTCTGAGACATTCCAGGCTTTCAGTAACCACATCAAATTCCCAAAGCAGAGGTGATCTTCCAGACTTTGTTAATGCAAGTCCTTCATATCCTTTATTTCATATTCTCTGGAGTATGAAGTTGAATTTGTGGTGTTGTCTTCTATAATCAACATATAATAAATGCACTAATGGTTCATTCAGTAATATTTCTTGCTTCAGGTTAGAGAAACTGTTGTATTTCTTCCTGCTGTGAATGACTTTTTATTTAGACCCTTACAATGAGATTACAGACTACTTCCAGGTTCTGTTGAGGTAAGGAGTTAAGAATGCTCAGGGATTTCTGTTGTACTTCTCTGGAAATAAGGGATATGGATAATTCAAAGTTAAAAGGTGCTGAGGTTTGTCTTTTCACAGGCAAAAATAAATGGTGATAATGCATAATGGCTCTGAAAGTTTTGGATATGCAAGATCTAAAAGATTCTGGGGTTTTTGTTGAAAAGGTTGTGAGAGGCCATTCTTTAAAAAGCATGTTTGTATAGGTGCTAGCAAATGGAGCTGTTTTTTTGAATTGAGTGTCTGTGGCTCAAGGGTTCCCTTTGTCTTGGAGATAATGTAGTCTTTAAGGTTTTGTAACATATTTTGCTATATGCTCATTTTCTTTTCTCATTTGATTTTCCACCTATAGAGATACCAGCATTTTCTCAATGTTTGTACTGGAGCCACATTGCCATATTTTTAACATTGAGTGTGTTTACAAGCCTGTGAAGTAAATGTAACATTTCTTTATGTCATACTCTGGCCTCAAAATGATCATTTGCAGTACACAGCTTGTAACATTGACTTATAAAAGAAATTACTTCCCTAAGAACATACTTGTAAAATTATTTAAGAAACCAATGCATTTGAAAACTAAGATAACTGTCACACTTATAGAGGTGCAAAGGCATGCACAAAAAAATTAATTCCTTGTTTGCTATATGAATGAAATGGAAGCTGGGCCTTGGTGCAGCAGGCATGCAATATATTTAACTTTGCTACCTGCTGAAGGGGAAGAAAAGGAAAAACAATATGCATACCCTCAATTTCGTTACCATTGCACCAGCTATGGAAAGCTCATGTAAAATAGCTTTCTTATCAGTTTTTCTTCTCAGCAGTTGCAAGATAGGACCTGGACAAGATCCCACATTAAACATAAAATAGTATATGGATTCAATATGTAATAATATCTGCTTTAAATGGAATCATGTAGTGAGTTTAGGATTTCCTGTCTTTGGGTACCGGCTGTTTGAAGTGCTTGGGCTTTGCCAGTGCTGGAACAGCCGATGCTTGATGATGCATCACATGGATGCCTTGGTTAGCATTCATGTGGGTTGTTGCCTATTTTGAGCCTGTGACTTTTAAGGGACTCAGACCATTTTGTCAATGTGTAGAGTAATGAAAGCTAAGTGTGGACTTGTGTTTATTGCATTTTCTTCCACCCCCACCCCAAGCTTTGTAGTGTGAGTATGGATGTTATACACAGTTGTAATACCAGAATAATCACTAAAAAGAAAATGAGACACTACACCATTTTAGCTAGATATGTAATTAAATTCTTGTTTTAATTTTCTTTATGACATATGTTCAAATCTATCAGTCACTGCTTTAGGACTGAAAGTTCTACATGAATGGGGGAGACAGGGTTGATGCTAGTGGGGTGAGCTGATCCTGTGGAGCAGAGGGGTTGGCTTTTGGCAGGTTATGTTGTTGTTCCTTGGAGGTAATCGTTTTGATGTTAGAAAAGAGTAAATACCCTAGGAAGGAGGCCTCTCCTCATCCCCCAGCAATGCATGGATCTTCCCTTCCAGATAAAATGCGATTATAGGTGTTTAGCTTAGCGGGCGCGGCTCCTGAAAGGTGCAGGAACTAAGGGCGGCTCTTTTGTGTCAGGTTTGCCTGTTTTTCTGAGCAGGGCCCTACCGTTCACCTGTTGGCGAGGTGGCACTTGGCGGGTTCAGCTGTGCGAGCGCATCCCCTCCGCCGTTCGGCGGGGCGGGTCGGGGCCCCGCNCAGAGCCCGACGCTGCAGAGCCACGGCGGCGGCGCAGGCCGGGCCCGGCCGAACATTGCAGCGGCCCCCGCGGCCGCCCTTGCGTGAGCGATGCCGCGGCCCTCCTGAGCCGGCAGGCGGGCCTCGCCTTCGTCACGTCCATGGATGTCTCTTCCGATCCGTATCTGCCCTACGATGGAGGGGGAGGAGACGGCATTCCGCTCCGGGAGTTGCATAAACGAGGTATGCCGGATTGGCGTTTGGGCTACTTGTTTGCATAGCTGTACGTGCGGAATCGCTGTCCACGTTTGAAACGGGGACGTAAAGGCTTGTTAATTATCGAAATGCTTTGTTTCGCCTGCCCGATGCCTTTTGTAGGAGCAGAATTCAGTTCTGGCTGGTTCCTGTGTTGTCAGGGATTGTTTTCTCTGCGGGCAGATCAGTCCTGCTTCACATCTCATCGCCCTGTGACTCCATCTTCGATATGTGGCAGGCTTGCCTTTCGCACTCTCTCGGGCTTTTTTGTGTGTGGTTTTTTTCAATCAATAAAGCCATTTCGTGCAGAAAAAAACTGCTCCAAATACTGTGTTTGTCTTTGACTGCGACCAAATTAGCTAAATTTATTAAATAGGGTATTTACCTGCCTCCCACTAACATGAATAGGATCAGTGTTTGTCTGGCTTTGAAGTTTCCGTACCTGGTTTTAGACTTGACCGGTTGTTGCCGTCTTTGATATGCCAGGGGAAAACTCTGCAATGGTATTAGGTCAGCTCAGCAAATACTGATGAACTCATAAGGAACTGGTATTTTAGGGTGGGTTCTTTAGGCTGTTGCTTGTAAGGAAGCAGATTTAGAAAGGAAAGTGTTATCACTGGTCAGGGGGGAAAAATCCTCTTTTGAGCTTACATTTTGTTTCTCACTGCGAATTTAAAGCAGAACACGTTCTCTAAAGATTTGGTTTTGTCCTGAGAAGTTGTAGTAGGAAAAAAAGTTATGCCTTCAAATTCTGAGGATATAAGTATGTTTTCTTGTTTGGATTGGATGGTCACAATGTGGTGTTTGAAACAATAAATGTAGTGAAATCTTACTTTTGTTTAAATTTGCCAATCTAAAATTAGAAAGTTATCAACATTTATAGCTGCTGGCAAAAACATTAGAGAGGAGGTAGGCTGAGAATAGAGATATGATTTACATAAAATGATTTTTTTCTCTCCATGTAATTTATTGGTTTGCATGTTTTGCAAACTCTTATTTCTGTAAATAAATAAGCTCATAATTTATTTTCATCTGACATTATCTGTTTTTTAGTCGTTTACATAGAAGGTTATTTGTTGTCTCTTTATGATCCTTAGAATATTTCTCAGCATATCTTGGGAACATCAACAAGTTCCAATACAATTTATTTTAGACAAGCAAATTTTACACTGTCTAGCAAGTGCTAGATAGTTCTCTAGGTCAGATTTTAGAACCACTTCTGCGAAATTGAAGCGGGTGTTTTCTTATAAGATTTGCAAAATGTGAATTTGGGATCTTATCAAGGCTGAATATAAATACCTGAAGGGAAGGTGCAAAGAAGGTGGAGACCAGCACTTCTCAGTGGTGCCCAGTGACAGGACCAGAGGTAATGGGCACAGACTGAACATGAGAGGTTTCCTCTGAGCATCAGGAAACAGATTTTTACTGCGAGGTTGACTGAAGACTGTAACAGGTCATCCAGAGAGATGGTGAAATCTCCTTTCTCAGAGATATTCAAAAGCTGTGTGGACATGGTCCTGAGAAAACAGCTGTAGGTGGCCCTGCTTGAGCAGGGGATTTGGACAAGATAACCTCCAGAGATCCCTTCCAACCTCAACCATTCTTTGAGTTTGGATTTGTAGACAGATTTAAGTATGAGAACTGCAAAACAGCCCTAACATGACACTTTCAGACTCTGCAGGTATAGTTGGACATTGAAATGTGATCAGCTGTATATTCCTGGAAATTAACAGGTTTTAGTTGATTTTTACAATACAAAAACTAGATATTTGCAGTGCAAAGTGATGTCTGGCACACAGGAGTATTGCTGTTAGACATTATGTTTGCAAATACTGTAATGAAAACTGTGGAGGATTTAACTGGGTAGTTCCATTGTGGTGACACTGCTGGGGGCCAGCAAGACAATTCCCAATTGTGACTTGTCATTTTTGCAGTTTCACTGGATTTTGTTAGGGCTTGTGCTTCCCATATTCTAATACTGTATTTCAAAACAAATGTTACTGGTGCTTCTTGGGCTTGCCATAGTGAGTTTAGATTAAAAAAACTCCAAGCAACCAACAACAAAACCTGAATAGTGTCACCATAACCTCCTGCAATTCTGAATTTTTCAAGTGCCTATGTCTCATAAGAAGATTACTCCACACCAGTTTGTTCCATAGATGTAATCAAAATTTGTGAGTATTTCTTGCTGGTTTACAATGCCACAGTAATCTGTTATTGTGATTCAGCTATTAAAATAAAGTTCAAAATGCTAGCAGACAAAACCAGAAATTGAAAGTAAATTCTTGACATCACATTGTGTACTACCAAGATTTTTATCTTCCTCTCATGTAGATTTCACAGCATTGTGATAACAAGCTCAGAGATCACGGGTAAAGATACTCCAAGAAAGCAGACTTAATTGTTAAAGGCTGGGGAATTATTTCCCTTATTCACATACTGACAACTTGTATGTACTGCAGAGTAATGTTCACATCATGCAAAATTGCTTTGTAACATCAAAGCATTTGTTGCACTAATTGGCTGCAGTGGCTCACCCAAAGTAGCTGTACCTCAGCAATTATGAAATGACTGTTTAAATCATCAGGGGTCTTTGAGGTTTAATTAACGGCCTTCACTAATGTTCAGTGAGATAAAATACAAAGTATTATAATACATTGTTATTAAAGGCCTGATCCGTTAGCTTGCATAAGGAAATTTTTTTTTCAGTGCAAATGCACTGGGAAATATCAAATGGAAAGAATTAAAAATACGTATTTATCAATTGTGTTTATCTTTTATGTTGATTACTCATTACTATATCTTAAAAAAAAAAGCTAAACAGATATTATTGAATACGTCTTACCAGGAGTTCCTTTGACTTGTGCTGTCCTAAGACTTCTTTTTATGTGATACTAAATTCGTCATTCCAGACCTGCATATCCTTCCTGCCACACTGAAATAAAACTTCAGGAACACAGTTCACTTCTACTGTTTTCTCTACTAAGTAAAAGAGTTAAAAATACTGCTTCTCAGAAAGGGTTTAAAAGTTCTGATTTAGGATTGCATATATCCCAAGTAACTGACATGTACATTTTTGTAAGAATTTTTCATATAACACACCATATACTGGAACATATGTTGTGAAAATAAATTACTTGTGTTGCCCTTGGATTTATTTTTGCATCATTTTTACTACCTTGAGCCTATTGAAAGTTCAGAATGATCGATATCTTACTTGTCTTTCAGCCATTCACATACATGCTCACACTCTTTGATTCCCTTCCCCCTGCCCCTCATTTTATAATTCCTAAATAAGTATCCATTTTACCACACTTTAAAAATTTGAAGTCTGAGCAATAGCAGTACACATGTAGTGGCCAGGCTACCAGATCAAGCAAGACTTGAGCTTCAGTGGGTACAAGCATTGTTGACTCCTGGTTATTTTCTACGTATATAAAAACATGTCTTAGATTTAAGAAATTGGGAGTCCTCAAGCAAAATAATGAAATTTTATTTCACTAATAATCTGTGATTGAGTCAGTAACCAGGAGATGTGAAAATTACATCTATAAAGAACATGCCAGATTTACTGATGACTTAGTTTTAGTAAACCTAATTTTTTTGAGAGATAAAATAAGTCACAATTTCATTTATTGTGCACCAATCACCAGTCATGAAGGTGCAACTTCTCTTGCTTGGACAATACTAATAGTAACATAAAGGAAACCTGTCAGCCATCTGCAGCCTCACCTGTTACTGTAAGCTGTGAGGCAGAGAATATTTAATAATATCCTAGGGAGACTTTGAATCAGATGCATACTGAGCCAGTTCAGATTCTCTTAAGTGATAAAACTTATACTTTGGTATTTAAGGCTGCATTTCTGCTTAAGGGCCTCATGTTTAAGAATTAGTAAAAAATCGAAAGTCAATACCAGTGTGACCTTTGAAATAAATGGGTGTGAAAGTTGTGTACACATGCTCAGAGCTAGAGCTTGACCCTGAAATTTTATTGGTAGCAGAGGGAGAATTAAAAAATTAATTTCTATATTAATTACATGTTCACAACAGAAAATGTGACCAAGATTATTATCATTCTCTAACTTTGAGTATTTTGAGAAAAAACAACTTGGAGAAACTCAGCATGATCATGGCACTGAATTTCCACTGTGCTTTGTTTTAAGGTCCTAGTATAAAAGTATAAAAGAGGGATAAGGATTTTCAGTTATGAGTTTAGCATACTTGTCTTTGGTGATGAACATAAAGTACCATCAGCTGTAAGTACAGTTCATTTAGGTAGTTACAGGTTATCTGTATGTGCTGCATAACTGGTAAGGTTCTCTATTAAGCATGTTTCTCAATTTTGGAAATAACTTTTTGATGTATTATTATTTGAGATTATAGAAAGCTAATGAACAGTCAAAGATTATGCCTTCCTTGGGCCTGAATGTGATCTGATTGGTATAATCATATTAGCAGAATTATTATTTTTGTTGCATCCTGTCTTTGCCCTCTAAAACAAGATATAAATAAGGTACTCTTATGTACACACAGCAGCAGCACTTAGAAATCTAATTATCTAAATTTCTATTGTTCCAACTCTCATGGCCTTGGTCATTGTTAGATCATAGATAACTTCCATTTTGTAATGTTTGCTTTATCTCACTTTAGATTTTTATACTTTCTGTTTTTCTCATCTCCTCCTTCATTATTCATCTTAAATATAAATTGTAAATTTAGTTGTGGGAGGATCTCAGTAACTTATCACTTGCATATCTGAAGTCCCCTATTCATCATAGACATGATTAAGTAAACATATTCCATCTGTCTTTATGTCTACAAGAAAAGAAATCTATAACAATAAACCTTTTTTTTGTGCTGCATCATAGAAACAGAAATGTTTGTTACACCTACAGTGAAAAACCAGAGCTCAGGGGTTTGTTGTTTTGGGGTTTTTTTCCCCATTTCCTGTCCATTTATGGTGGATACAAATCTTCAAAAGTCTTGGTTTAACTCCAAAGTGCTACTTATTGAACTTTGATAACCTTTTTAAAAGGTTATTTTTAAACCCGGATCTATTTGGGGGCAGATGAAATGGGGGGTATTATCATGCAGTACTTTGGTAAATAGTACGACTTTTCCTTTTTCTACAAAACTTCTTCCAAGTCTTCCTGTTCCCATTTATCAGATTTTTTCCAGCTGATTTTTTTCAGTTTGTGTATATATAGTTGTGTCAGTTTTGTATGCATTTTGATTGTCATGCAAAAACCAATTTCTGCTTGAAAGCCTTTGATGCAGTTGGAAGAGCTAACTGAAGAGACATGCTGAAAATTCATATTTGCACATGAAGTGGAATGTATTACTTGATTAAAAAGATTTTACCATCGTTAATCATCAACAGTAGTGAATAACACTGGCATTGTGTGCTGTGCTTCTGATTCTGAAATTTAAAAATTACTTCTAGCCAGGAAAAGGAAATAGTGCTTAATGACTCTTTTTGAGTGGCTACAGACAAATTTAAATAAACTGATGATTGTTTCTTCTCTTTTGAATTGAAAACCTCCTATTTTGAGGTCTGAATATGGAGACAGAAAGAACCTGAGGCACTAACACATACCTCATGTATACAAACCTTCTTTGTTCGCAGAGTAAGTGATCCTTACAGTGTGCGTTGTATGCAGGGTGCTTCCCTGCCTCCACTCCCCTTGCCAACTAATGCCCAAGGACACACGGGTGAAGCAAAGCCTTGGATTAGTATCTGGCTTCCGGAAAGCTACAGCCCCTGCTGATTTTAACACTCTGCAGATTTGGATGGTCATGTCAGGGGGAGCTTATTCCAGCCTTTACTGTAATCTGAATAGATTCATTTTCACTCACAGAGGTGCATTTATTTTTCCCCTCCTCCTTTCACACTGCTGGGAGTAGCCCAAAGGAGACGTGTCACTGCTGTTAGCCATAAGAACAGCGGCTGAGGCGAATGCTGTGTAGTTGTGCATTGTTTAGAAAAAGGGATGGGTGAGCAGCAGCAACTATTCGTGCTGTAAGACTTAACAATTACATAGCTTGTAGAGAAATACCTTTGAGAAATTAGGTCCTGTTATTGCTCTGCCATTGAATACAGCACTGACATTGTTTATCTGTTGTTGTGTTCACAACTCCAGAATGTTTCTAAACCTTTGGGAGTTTTGAGTTCTTTGAAATAGATGTTACTGTATGGTGTCTGGAAATTAATGTTTATAGTTTTGAGTTGCTTCCAGCAGAAAGTTATAATTAAAATATAACAAGACCCCAAGGGTGCATTTATGTATTTCAGTATAACTAGTTAGACAGTTTGTTGCTGTGGAAGGGGGTGAACTTGTTGCTCCCCGTCTATTCTCTCAGTTTTTGCCCTTGTACTGGCTCAGTTTCTTCTCCAGCAACACAGAAACTTGATTCCAGTTCCATATAATGGCAGACTTTTTTGTTGTTAGTTTTGTCTGCTTAGTTGGATTAGTGTGTTGTCTTGGTTTGCTGTGCAGTCAGATCAAGGATGACAGAATTGATCCAAGGGTGAGAGTTGGGAGTGTGTGACCAAGAATGGAAGGGAGAAACAGGGGGAGCAAGATCTACTCTTTGTGTGGCAGCAGTCAATCAGATCAGCTCAGTCGTATGTGTAATTATGTTTGGAGAGGTATGTCTCATTTCTTAAAATGCAATAAGGTAATATAGGCTCAGTTTGAGACAATGGTGTGTTTTGTTATGTGCACTCAGAAGATGGATATCATGTTCTGTGTAGCATATAGAAGGGTTCTTAAGCTTTATTAGAAGATTATGGTCCCTTGTTAACTCTGATAGCCTCCCTCTTGAGAAGCCTATTCATGTGTCAGTTCTGTACCTTGTTCTCCTGCGAGGGTGTAGCTGTGAGGATTTGTTCTCTAGGTGATACTGGCTAATTGTTCAGAAAATCACATGGTGAATTACCACATAAAAATCTGTCCTGCATTATTTGACTACCCAGGATGTAGCATTTGTCTTCTATCTTGATGTTTCTCTTCTCAGTATTTGTATGAGAAAAGAAGGAACACTGCCTACAAGGAAAGAGTTGGGGAGGATTGTTGAACAGTTATGCATGAATCAGGAGCAGCATGTATGTTGCAAAACCCCTTTCTTGTGTGAAATAAATTAGCTATTAACTTATCAGGTAGTTTTCTTGAAAAAATACACCTTTCCTCAGCTGCATGTTGCCCAGGGTTACTTTCAAATTCTAAAGAGATCTCCTGAGTTGCAAAAAGACAAAGCAGTATGGGACTACTGCTGCAGGGAGTGAGGCAGCCTTTAAAAATACTGTGCATGGCCTTAAGATTGCTGTGTGTAATCTACATAAATCAGCTTTGTCATGTTTGTCATAGTTCCAACATCAATCAAGATTGAATAATACTTGTATGAGGCATATCTATTAAATATTGGAAAAGAGGTATTCGTTGCCTTAGTGAGGGAGAGAAGGCAAAGAGGAATCTGTGATATATAAACCAGCCTGTAAGTATAGCAAAATATTAGTTCTGTAAATTTTTTTCCTAGTGGTTCCTTCAGGAGAAACTAGCTAGGCAAAGCAGGAGGTTGGATCAGCCATTGAGTATAACTTCATCTTCAAAGAGAAATGCAGGAGAGCAGTATGGTAAGGACTGTTTATTTTTTGTCAGACATAGTATCTTCTCAAGCAATTTTGGACTGTAGCTTTTTACATTCTCATTAAAATAAAAAAAAAAAAAAGAAGAAAAAGTCCTTTACTTCTTCAGTGATAAAGGTATTTTATGGTGTTGGAATCCACTTCTCTTATCATGGTTTCATTTGTGTAGCATTTTTGGTTTTGTTGTACTTCATTCTCATCAGGTGTCCCAAAGTACAGTGTTTTACTGCTAACCTTAATTCTTATTACAGTTTTTTATTTTAACGTTGTGCAATTTTTTTTAACAACTTCAGTTGAAGCAGTTCTTTAGCAGTTCTTCTCAGCTGATTGCTGAGAAAGGATTGTGCTCAAGGCTTGGAATTACATGCACGGAAGGATATCAAAAATCAGCTGCCTTTCCAGAAGGCAGTTCATTCAAGAATTACAGTGACTGAATCCCCTGAAAGAGTTTCCTTTTTCTGAAGAAGTATGTTGCTTTTATTGTCTAGAAGCTTACTGTCTATAAAGTTGCAGACCGTAATTGCAGCAGCTCACAGCAGTTACTTGTCGAGATTCAGGACAACCAGCACAGCTTCACCAAGGTTCCTGCCGGATGAACCCAATGGCCTTCTATTGACAGAATGATTCCATCAGTGAAAAAGGGAAAGGTTATGGATATCATTTATCTGGACTTCTGTAAAGTCTTTGACATGGTTCCCCACAATATCCTGCTTTCTGAACTGGACAGTAATGGATTTGGTGAATAGGCTATTAGATAGATAAGAAATTGCTTGGATTGTCACATCCAGAGGGTAGTGGTCAATGGCTTAGAGTCTTGACGGAGAGAAGTGACAAGTGGTGTCCCTTAGGGGTCCATATTGAGACTGATGTTATTCAACATCTTCATTAATGACATAGATGAAGTGATTGAGTGCACGCTTGGCAAATGTGTAGATGACAGCAAGCTGAGTGGTGCAGATGACATTCCTGAAGGATGGGATACCATCCAGAGGGACCTGGGCAAGCTCCAGAAGTGAACCCATGGGAATCTCATGAGGTTTAACAAGACCAAGTGCAAGGGGGTGTTGGTGGATGAGAGGCTGGACATGACCCAGCCATGTGCACTTGCAGCCAGGAAAGCCAAACGTGTCGCAGGCTGTATCCAAAGCAGTGTGGCCAGCAGGGTGAGGGAGGGGATTCTGTCCCTCTGCTCCACTCTGGTGAGACCCCACCTGCAGTGCTGCATCCAGCTCTGGGTCCCCAGCACAGGAAGGACATGGACCTGTTAGAGCAAGTCCAGCAGGGGACACCAAAATGATCAGAGACCTGGAGCACCTCTCCTACAGAGAAAGGCTGAGAGGGTTGTGTTTGTTCAGCCTGGAAAAGAGAAGGTTTTGAGGTGATCTAATTGCTACCTTCCAGTACCTGAAAGGAGCCTACAAGAAAGATGGAGAAAGACTATTTACAAGAACATGTAGTGACAAGGGAGAATGGCTTCAAATGATGGAGAAAGACTGTTTAGATATTGGAAGAAATTCTTCACTGTGAGGGTGGTGAGGCTCTGGAACAGGGTGCCCAGATAAGCTGTAGATGCCCCGTACCCAGAAGTGTTCAGGGACAGGTTCGATGGGGCTTTGAACAACCTGCCTAGTGAAAGGTGTCCCTGCCCAGGAACCAGATGACTTTTAAAGTCCCTTCCAACATAAACTATTCTATGATTTTGCCTTATTTTTGCAAAGTGTAGAAAGAATGTGGTTGCTTTGTAAGGATTCTTATGAGTTGTGCTAAGCCTCTGAGAGGATCAGTACACTACTGTTTCCCTCTCTCTAGTAAAATGGGTTAATTTAGGATAGTATTAATAATAAAAGTTCTCCATGCCACTTTTACCATTAGCTTCCAGTCTCATAAAAACTTAAGCAAACTCGTATATAACAAAAAGGCTTTACTTTCTTTACAGCTCTAAAATGGCTTAGGTGTCTTCATATGAACATCAGAAGTGTTCACTTATTGTAGCTAGAGGCTGTGCCTATACATATTGTATGCTAACTGCTTGTTGTGGTTTTTAAGACCAAAACTGCCTCTGTTTTGGTGAAAAACATGTAGTCTGAGAAAGCATCATGAAACTTGAGGACTGGGGAAGAGGGAGAGGAAGATTGGGGAAATATTTTCTGAACATTTGCTAGGTGCAGCAATTTATCTGTGTAATGATGATTTCCTGCCTGCTGGTTAGAATGTTGTGATGAAATATTTGTATTCTGGTAAGGTTTTTAACAAAACTTACTGCTTTGAAAATACATTTAATGACACTTCGGAAATAAATTGTGAGAATTTATGTGTTCATGCTGATGAGAATCATTATCTTCATAGCTGGAAAGAGCATCTTGCTGTGTGAAATGCTAGAGAAGGAAGGGTAGAAAGGGAAGAGAAAGCTTGGAAAAGGGTTGAGTCTTAGTAAAAATATATTTCTCTAAAATCTCTTTTAGAATAGTTGTATACTACATAGATCATAATACTAGCAGGAGAATGTCATCTCAGACTTCTGTATCTTAATATAGAGCATCAGATTTTGTGGAGTTGTCCTCTTCTTGGTCCTCTAAGTATGCCTTTCTACCACACTCTCTGCTGCCTGTTTTCTCACTTGGTACAAGATTACAGCTATTCGTGCATCAGGCATTCACAGCAGCTCTGTGTTCAACAAAACCTCCTCTTCAGCTTCATATCTTGTTCTGTGTCTCTTCCCCATCATATATAATCACTTATATTCCAGCACTTGGTGTGCCAGCAACTGTTGGCAAAGTAGGAACCTGACATCATTTCAGTGGGATTTTTACTGTATCTAGACAATGACCATCCTTTGTAGTCTACTGCAAGTTCTGCTATGGGTCAGGTGCAATTAATATGGTGCCATCTCTGAGGATGGCATCTCTGATAATGCCCTGGAGGGAATTCCAATTCAACACCTTGTGATATGCATAAAATAATCTGTTACTGTTTGTGATACATTTATAACTCTCATCTCTTCTTTGTCTTCTGTGGCATAGGATTGCATGGTCCTTGTAGTTCGATATTGCTTCATATATAGCAGGGCATAAAACCAACTCCTCCAGAGAAAGAAAAGCTTTTGCCCAACCCTACTTACTCAGGTTCAGGAAACGGTGTGATCACATTGTAACTTTGTAGATTAACAATTAAGCTGTGGGTGAGGTTAATTGCTATCCCCTTGCTTTGGAAAGGAAGTTGTTTTCATGTAAATATAATATTTTAATAATGTATTCTGTTACTGTCTTAATTTTGAGAGCTAAACTATTATTACAGTGTGAATTTTGTTATTATCTCTTCCTCAAGATCACCTTTTGCTTTCTAGCCAGACATGTATCTTAGACTTCTAGCTGGGAGAATCAGAAATGGCAGGAGAATTTAATCCCAAAACAAGGTTTTCACAATCACCTCTATTAGCAAATCTGATTTAAATTGTTGTTATTGTTGTTGTTGTTGTTGTTAGCTTTTTATTAATGGAAGCATAGGTAATGCTTCTTTACGTCCGCCTTAAGAGCGACTAGCAGCAGCTTTGGGAAGAGATTTACAGGGCTTAGCTATGGGAAATAGATGAGGGGGAATTTAGTGTGGCATGGACTGGGGTAAAAAGTATTAAGCTAAACATGGCAGCCAGGCTCGCATAAGAGAACAGTGTTGGTGTTACTGGGGAGCTGTCTGCTACATTTGCATTGTCTTGTGTACTTTTCTTTTAATCTTTATAGAATTTGTAACAATAGTTGTTTGTTTATCTTGAAAATTATAGATTTTAGTTTGTCTTGATTTGAATTTTTGTTTTATTTTCTTGTTTTGTCTTTCACCACTAAGAAAATGTCTGAATAAATAATGTGTTATATAGTAGGCATCAAATCGACCTCTTAAGCAATAGATGACTGAGGCACCACTTTGGTCAGAGTGTAATGCCAGCTGTCACACTGCTTCTTCCAGATCTTGGAATTCACATTTGTAAAGGGAAAAGGCACATTTTACTTATGTACAAATCCAATTGAGAGGTGTTGTAAGGGCATGGGCTGGTGAACTCAGCATTTGTAGCATTTGGAGTTTGCAGGTAGGTCCTTTGACAAGTTTTTTGTTTGGTTTGGTTTTTTGGTTAGTTGGAAATTTCTGCTGACAATACCAAGGAGCTCAATTAAAGAAGCCTGGAATTAAAAAACAAAAACAACAAAAAAAC
>VZTZ01008553.1:0-10967 GCA_013400955.1 Drymodes brunneopygia | reverse complement strand
AGTCTCGGGGGTGCCAGCCCTGCCGGCAGCTGTCCCTCCATCCGGGGTCACCGACACCCCAGCGAACCCCGGCTCGGAGCTGCAGATCCGACTGCTGGGATCCGACCCCCCCGGGACGGACGCCCCCCGTCCCGCCCACCCCGGGAGCTGCCAGGGCCACACGGGGCACCCCTTCCCAGGAGCCTGCGAGCCCCGGGGGCTGCGGGAGCGGGGGGTGCAACACCCGCGGAGGGGGCGGGCGGAGCCTCTTGGAGGGGAAGCTGCTCCCTCCTGCGGGGAACGGAGCCGNCGGGACGGGACCGGACGGGACGGGGGCGGGCGGCGCGTTCCGGGTCAGAGCTCCGCGACACGAGGGACCGGGAGAAGCGACTTCCAGAGCCGGGCAGCGGCAATCGGGGCCGAGCGCTGGGCGCTGGATGCCAAACTTGACCCCGAGCCCGTCCATCCCGGGGGGTGGCGGAGCCACCGAAGTGCTGGGAAAGGGGCGGTGGAACAGCCGCACCTGGGCAGAGCTCCGGGCACCGAGCGCGAACCGAGCGCTTCCTCCCGGCACCGGCCCGTTCCCGGTGTCTCGCTCCCTGCCCGGGCTCCCGGGGGACCGGGACGGGGCGGTTCCCACCGCACCGGGGCGAGCAGGATGAACCGGGGGCAGGAAAGCTGCTGGACATGGGCGGGGAGAAAGGCTGAGATTTCAGCGGGAACATCCCGCGGGATGAGGTGACCACAAGACACCCGGAGCATCCCCACGCAGTGACCGGGCGAAGCGAGCACCGCAAAGAAAGAACCGGAACCAAAATCAGAGCGAAGGAAGGAGGTGCCTGTGCTCAGGGGCTTCAAATCCTGCCCAAAAGCACAGACGGAGACCCCGAGGATCCCTCGCTGCCAGCGGGGGAGCAGCGGCTGCTTGGCCGCGGCTCCTCGGCGAGGGAACAGCTGCTCTTCCAGGAAACCCAGAGCGCGGGGGGATTCTCCAACCACTGAACTACACTTCTCTTTTCCGAGGAAGAAATCAGTTGAGAGCCAGAGCAAAGCCCTGCCCGGCCCCGGGGTGAGGAGTCCCTGGGGTCAGTGAGTGCAGAGAGACAGCACCGGAACACGGGTGGGCAGGGATGTGCTTTTGCTGAGTTATTTTGCTCGCTTTTCTGACACCAAAACAGCTCTGGGAAGTTACACGCCGAGCCCACGGCCCGGCACGTTGGTAACCGAATTATTTTCGGCGCCCTCTGTAAGCTGGGAGGTTTCACGGTGCTTCTCACCCACCTCCGGGGCTTTCTCTTTGCCTTTAATTTATGTTCTCTTCAAGACCAGCCTTCCCTTCCCCTTTCATTTCCAAAGCCTCGCTGATCCACAACGAAACCTGGCAAAAACTCACTTGAGGAGAGGCACAGCCCCACAAACAGTTCAGTCCAGAGCAGTGACAGCGGCTTTTTTAAGAATTCAGAATTAGGGGGGTCACACTTAATGCCTCTCTGATTTGGAAAACAACACCAGAAGTCTCAGCCCTGGTCCCTTCAGAGCCCCAGCAACACCCAAATTGCCCAGACAAGTTTTTTTGTGACTAACAGCTCATTCTGAGAGCAGTCAATAACTTCACAACTAAATCCCAGCGGGCCCCACTCTGCATAAATTTGAATATTACAGAGTGGAGCCAACCCAAGGTGAGAGTGGTGGGGACCATTCTGTGGTTTACAGCAGCTGGAAAAGCGGATTCATCCTCCCCATCGAGCTCTCTCTGCTCTCCAGTGCCCTGAATTCCCTTAAATCCATCATTCCAAAGGCTCAACACATCGGGGAGGACAAGCTGGGCTCAGGCAGCCCCGGAATTCCTGCAGACCATTCCCTCCTGGAATGGAATCATGGAATAACCTGAGTGGGAAGGGAACCACATGGATCATCGAGCCCAAGCCCTGTCTCTGCACAGGGCACCCCCAAAAACCACTCCACAACCCTGGGAATCTCCCCCCGCACACCCTGGGGGAGGCTGGTGTCTTTCTCTCACAAAATAACAGCTCGGATTTGGTGTGGGCTGGAAAACCAGAGTTTTCCTGGTCTCTGTATTTGAAATTTGTGATTTTTTTTCCCCCAATATTATTTTGAAATAGAAGCAGCAGAAGGAGCAGCAGCCTGGCTTCTCCCGTCGCAATCCCATTCAAAAATGACAAAGCACACGAAGAGCCAAACCTTCCTCCAGCAGCAAACAGAGCCCTCCCTCCATCCCGGTGAGGAGCTCCCACTGAATTATTGGGCAATTTCAGCAGCCCTGGGGGGACAATGGAGATCACTGAGATTATTTGGGGATTTTTAACCTGGCAAACGGTATTTTTAACCTGGAAAAAAACGAGGAACTCCTTCCCCTCCTGGAGCCCCTCGTCCCCGTGAGCGGGCTCTGCTGTGCCAGGCAGGGACGGGGACATTGCAGAACCCGCTGCCGGTTGGGAAAGAAAGGAAGGGGTGATTTTGATCCGTGGAGGTGGAGGAGCTTCACCCCCACACGTTGTGCAACCCTCGGTGGAGGAGACAAAGGCACTCGAGGCCGCCTGGGCTCATCCAGGCTCCCAGAGCTGGCCCAGGGCGAGTGGGGAGGCTCTGAGAGCTCAGCCCCGATGGAAAGGGGGGGATGAGAGCCAGGGGAGGGTCTGGGGCTGCCTGGGAGGGGGAAAATGGGTGGGAAATCGTGGTGGTTCCCCACCAAAGCTTTTTCTCTGCTTTGCTGGGGTCCCACCCCTGCTCCCGAGTCACACAGAGAGCTGGAAAGGACAAGGATGAGGTTGGTGAAGTCTCCAGGGCTGGTTTGGCCTCCCAAAGGGCAGGAGACACAAGGATGGGCCAGGGGAAGAGCCAGGCATGGGGGGCACAGGCAAACCCCGTGCTCAGCAGCTCTCCCAACATTCACCCCCCAATCCAGGAGCCCCTCAGAGACCCCCGGGCACCCCCTGAGCTCCGAGCCCTTCCCAGGCTTCTCCCTCTGGAGCAGAAGAGGCCCCGTGGGTGGTGGCTGTGGCAGGTGAGGAGTGACTGGGTTTCCATCAGACGTCCCCGGCCCGCCCGGATTTACAGAGCTGGGAAGTTGGGCTGAGGCCAGAGAGCTCCTGGCACGGGGCTGGCTCACCTGGGAGCCCTGGGAGCTGCCCAGGTGGGCACAGGTGAGCGGGAGAACACCTGGATGTTGAACTGGAGGCATTGGAGAGCCCTGCCTGGCATCCCCCTGCCAAAAAACTTCACCAAATGTGCACCGAGAGCCCACCCAGTGCCCAGGCAGGGATCGACACGCTCCTCCCAACTCTACCTACATTTTTCTTTATATTCTTTAAAACTCTGAGCCTGCTCTGCCCTTTCTCCCAGTCCTGATCTCACAGGAGAAAACGAGTAAATCATTTCAGCGGGCGCACCGGCGTTTGGCCAGCGCTCAACCCATGAAACCTTCCCAGCACAGATTTTCTCCTTTTCCCTTCTATTTTTTTCTCTGCTGTGGACAGAATTTGGGACGCTCGGGAGGCTTGGAGGCCGAGCTGCTGATGCTGCCAGGAATAGGCAAGTGGGCGAGTTGCTGACTGGGCCACAAGAGCGTTTGGTGCCTTTTTTTTTTTAATTTGCTGAGGTGCGAAACGAGAGCGGCGGCTCACGCCCAGCGTTGGGCAACGCGCGGGAGGAGACGCTCGGGAAACCCAGCTGGGAGCTGGGATGTGCCCTGAGTGTCCCATCCCAGGGGCTCAGCACGGCTCCGGGTGAAGGAAAAGGGCCCAGAGCAGGTCCTGGCCACGCTGGGCAAGCCTTGGCCCACTCCTGGTGGTTTTTAGCCCCAGTTGCTTCTTGCCTGGAAACACCGGGCACGGTGCCACCGCTCAGCGTTAAAACTTCTTGACTTTTCATTCGGCAAAAGTCAAATTATTCCCATTTCAATGCAAATCCGGGAGCGTGCAGCCACTCTGCATACAGGAACTTGAATAATAAATGGGTTTTCTCCTCGTCTTGCCTCACCTCTGCCCACGCCACGGTGGGTCCACCCTCCGTGGGGGTTTGGAGACCTCCAGCACCCTCCAATGGGTCTGGGGGCTGCCATCAGCCACCCCATTTCCCCACGAGCCCTGTCCTCTGCTTTGAACCGAGGGGTGACATGTGCCCAGCAGCCCAAAAGTCTGTTTTAAATAGACACTCCTTGAATAAAACCTACAAAAATACCCCCATGTCCTGCTGCCGGCCGTGAAACCACAGCGCGGCAAAGAGGAACCGTCGGCTTTAAAAAAAAAACAGAGTAAAAAATAAAAATAAACACAACTTCTGCCTCCTTCACCCTCCTGCTGCCACCGTTGCGCAAAGAGAGCGGAGACGGGAGGGAAGGGGCGATGCCGGGGGTGGGGTCTCGTCCCTGTCAGGAGACCCCGGGGTCTCTCAAGGTTTGAAGCCCCCCGGGGTCTCTCAAGTTCCGGAGCCCCCCAGGGTCTCTCAAGGTCTGGAGTCCCCCGGGGTCTCTCAAAGTTTGAAACCCCCCGGGGCCTCTCAAGGTCCGGAACCCCCCAGGGTCTCTCAAGGTCCGAAACTCCTGGGGTTTCTCAAATTCCGGAGCCTCCCGGGGTCTCTCAAGGTCCGGAGCCCCCGGGGTCTCTCAAAGTCCGGAGCCCCCCGGGGTCTCTCAAGGTCCGAAACTCCCTGGGGTCTCTCAAGGTCCGGAGCCCCGCGGGGTCTCACAAGGTCTGGAGCCCCCCGGGGTCTCTCAAGGTCCGGAGCCCCGCGGGGTCTCTCAAGGTCTGGAGCCCCCCGGGGTCTCTCAAGGTCCGGAGCCCCCCAGGCACCTTCCCCCGCCGAGTCCGCGGGGCTTCGGTTACGTCCCCAGGGCAGAGAAAAACATTTGCTTTAAAAACAGGAAAATGTGATTGTCAAACCACAACAATGGGCCGGGAAGGGGCCGCGGCGGCTCCGAATTTCGCTCCGAAACACCCGGCGAGTGACTCAAAGTTTCTGCGCCGAGCCCGGGTGGCCCCGCGCCCCCTCCCGGCCCCAGTCGGGACTCGGCGGCCTTTAATGAGCTTTTAATGAGCCTTTAATGAAGGTTTTCCCTGATAACGGGGTACCGAATCCACCCCAAGGCATCCCCGGTGGGGTTTGCAGGCACAGAAAAACCCGGTGGGCTCCTCTGGGCACCCTCAGCGAGGCACAGCCCAGCTTGGAGAGGCTTTTCCCGAGGGCAGGGAGTGACAGGACACGGGGAATGACTTCACGCTGACAGGGAGGAGATTTAAATGGGTTATTAGGGAAAAATTCGGCCCTGTGAGGGTGCCCAGAGAAGCTGTGGCTGCCCCTGGATCCCTGGCAGTGCCCAAGGCCAGGCTGGACAGAGCTTGAAGCACCCTGGGACAGTTGAAGTTGTCCCTGCCCCTGTCAGGGGTGGGACTGGATGGTTTTTAAGGTCCCTTCCAACCCCAACCATTCTGGAATTCTATGATCTCGTAGGGTTTTTTTTATAGATTTCTGCCTTTTAAATATAAACCTAAAAGCAAAGCCAGGGAAATCCATCGCGCCTGCACACGGACCACTCCCTCCTCCTCCTCCTCACCTTTTTCTTTAGAGAAACTCAGACCAAAAAGCTTCACTGAAAGGGGTCGCAGAAGCTTTGCAAAAGTCACTGGGAATCGTTTATTTCCCTTCGTTTAAAGCCCGGAGGGTTTGTAGCCAGAGAAGGGAAGAAAAACCGGCAAAACTCTTGCTTTTCCACACACCAGGAGGACAAACAAAAACATCTGGCACGCCCTGGGCACTGCTCTGAGCCGCTGGACACGCTGGCATCAGAGGCTGTCACCCCCCCAGGTGTGACACAACCTCCTTGGCCACCTCCAGAGCTCCCCCCCGAGGTCCCAGGACTTTGAAACAGGAGGAAGGAGGGGATGGAAGAGGAGAGATTTGGCTGCATCTCCTCTGCTCCTCCCGAGCCGCCTGTGATTGACCCTAATTTGCACTAATTGCTGGCCACCATCAGGTTCCCATCTGCTGCTGTTCCCAGCTGTTGGGAACGGCCCTGGAGGTGTTTGCTCAGCCTGGAAGCAGCTGGAGGAACCCTGGGATTGAAAGTTTTCCTGTCACAATCTATGAAGTGCCTCCCTTTTCCCCCTCCCTGAGCATCCCAGGATGGGCTCAGCTCTCTTTGCGCTGTGTCCTTCCCTCTTTTCCCTCTCTGTCCCTCAAAGCAGGGGATGAGGTGCCCGGAACGGAGCTGTGGTGCCAAGCCAACCCTCCAAACCTCACAGGCAGATCTTGGGATTCAGCTCTGAGGGTCCTGACACTTCCCCGGTGCCAACTCCTCCAGTTGGGTTCCGAGCCAGGCCCCCCCTGAGCTGAGCTCAGCTTTCTCGACAGTCCAGAGAACCAAAACCAGTCGGGTTTAGCTGGAAACTCCCAGGACGGGGGTGTGGGAGCGTTTCACCAGCTTCAGCACTTTTGAGACGGGACAAAACTCAACGAATTCTTCCATCACAGCGTCCCTCCCCCGGCCGTGGTGTCGAGGGCTGCTCTTCTCTGTCGTGATGCAATTTCCCAACCCATTCACAGAAAGAGAGGCAGGAAGTGCCAGGGGGTGGCAGGAGAAGGGAGGAAAGCTGGGAAAGCTGGAACATCTGCCTTGGGGTGAGGGAAGCAGAGATGTCCCTCTGTCCCAGCTCCAGTGGGAGCTGGGTGAGGGGAGCTGGATGAGGAGATTGTCACGGGCTGTGCGGTGAGAAACCAGCGGTGACAATGAGCAGCCACCACCTGGCCTGTCACCCATCCCCTTCCTGGCTGGTGGCCCCCAGGAGATCTCCATGCCCGGCCCTTCACTGTCCATCTCAGAGCCACCTAAAACACCAGAGGCTGGACTGGCCGAGGGGACGGGGACCTTGACCAGGCAAGAGCCCTCAGGAACAACACGGCGCAGACCGGGTGAAAACGGGTCCATGGCAGGGGTGGAACTGGCTGGGTCTTTGAGGTCCCTTCCAACCTAAAGCCTTCCATGAAGAAGGTTCCCAAATCCTTCCATGATGAAGGTCCCCAAATCCCTACACCCAAACCCTTCCATGATGAAGGCACCCAAATCCCTGCACCCAAACCCTTCCATGAAGAAGGTCCCCAAATCCCTGTGTCCAAATCCTTCTATGATGAAGGTCCCCAAACCCTTCCATGATGAAGGTCCCCAAACCCTTCCCTGATGAAGGTCCCCAAACCCTTCCCTGATGAAGGTCCCCAAATCCCTGCACCCAAACCCTTCTATGATGAAGGTCCCCAAATCTCTGCTCCCAAACTTCTCCACGATGAAGGTCCCCAAACCCTTCCCTGATGAAGGTCCCCAAATCCCTGCACCCAAACCCTTCTATGATGAAGGTCCCCAAATCTCTGCTCCCAAACTTCTCCACGATGAAGGTCCCCAAACCCTTCCCTGATGAAGGTCCCCAAATCCCTGTGTCCAAATCNACACCAGAGGCTGGACTGGCCGAGGGGACGGGGACCTTGACCAGGCAAGAGCCCTCAGGAACAACACGGCGCAGACCGGGTGAAAACGGGTCCATGGCAGGGGTGGAACTGGCTGGGTCTTTGAGGTCCCTTCCAACCTAAAGCCTTCCATGAAGAAGGTTCCCAAATCCTTCCATGATGAAGGCACCCAAATCCCTACACCCAAACCCTTCCATGATGAAGGCACCCAAATCCCTGCACCCAAACCCTTCCATGAAGAAGGTCCCCAAATCCCTGTGTCCAAATCCTTCTATGATGAAGGTCCCCAAACCCTTCCATGATGAAGGTCCCCAAACCCTTCCCTGATGAAGGTCCCCAAATCCCTGCACCCAAACCCTTCCCTGATGAAGGTCCCCAAACCCTTCCCTGATGAAGGTCCCCAGATCCCTACACCCAAACCCTTCCATGATGAAGGTCCCCAAACCCTTCCCTGATGAAGGTCCCCAAACCCCTGTGTGCTCTGGCCAGGGCACATTCTGGCTCCCCGGGTGTGGGAACGCCCGTTTTCCCTGGCAAACCCCACCCAGGCCCTCGGGCAGGCAGCAGACGGAGCAAACACCACCCCAAGAACCCAGCAGAGCCTCCTCTTCCCCAAACCATTCCCTCCCCTCCACCTCCACATCTCCTCGGCCTCCAGAGCAGCTCAGGCCTGGAGATGCCCAAACCCCCCGAGAGCTCCAGAGAACAGGACAGAGAGGTCCAGCAGGACAAAGAGACTCCCCAGGGAGCTCTGAACCCCAAAGATGGGCCGGGCGAGGGGAGCTGGACAGGACAGGTCGTTGCTGTACCTTTGTTGTCACCGCTCATCGGCCCGCTCAGAGCCACCACCGCCCCTGAGGCTCCCGTTGCTGTCCCGCGGCCACCCCGGCGCACGTGACGGTCCCCAGGCAGAGCCAGCCCGGATCTGTGACCTGTGCCGTGCGTGGCGAGGAGCCCTGGCCCCGCTCTCGAGCTTTTCTCCTCGGCGCAGTTTCCATGCCCGGTTTCAGAATGAGCGGGCGCTGCCCTCGCTCGCTGCGCCGCCGGTTTTATCTCGCATCCTTTCGTTTTACTCTCACACCCAGCTGGGGGGGACCGAGCGGTTTCAAAATCAAAATGAAGCTGCCAGAAGCTCCCGGTGGGAGGGGGGGCTCTACCAGCCTTTGGAGCTGCCACAGAAAAACAACAATCAAAAAAAAAAAAAAAATGAGCTGTTTCCATGAAAGCTCCCGCTGGCACAATCGGCCACCCGGGGATTCCCGGACAATGAAAATCCCGGGAGCAGATGCAGAAGATGCCCAGTTTAACATCTGGGTGGTGCGGGGAGGCTAAAATTGGAGCAGCCTCGGAGCCACCCACACTCAGCCAGGAAAGGGAAAAATCCTTCAGTTGGAGAAGTTCAGCTCAGATTTCCCACAGACAGCACCCGGACCAGGGAATGGTTCTGATTCCCGAGACGTGGAAGGAAAAAGGGGTCACTGTCCCCCCCGGTTCTGCAAGGATGGGAGCAAAGGGCTTCCGGGGGAGGCTGGAAAGGAGCAGGAATTGTCCCAGCTCTCCTCGCTGGAGGAGGAGAACCTGAGCTGCTCCTTGTGCTGGCAGGAGCCCGTGGCTCAGGCAATGGGGCAGAGTCTGTGCCCCCACCACGCTGGTGGAAATCGATTTTCTCCCCTGTAATTTCCCTTCTGTTCACCAACACTAACGAGTGCTTTTAGCCTAAATAACTTTTAGTTCAGGTTAAAGGCAAAATGGCAAATCAGGAGAGAGCACAAGGCTCGTCTGCCTCCCCTGCCATGAAACGAATTGAGTCCCACTCGGGGACAGCTCTTCCCACTGGAAGAGGTCCCAGGGCTGTAAAGTCCAGGGCTGATTTCCACATGAACTGAGAAGGTGCCAAATTGTTCCCAGCAGCCCATCCCTGCATCCCAATCCTGGAGCATTCTCAGGAATTGGAATGCTCCAATTTATTGCTGAAGAGCAAAAAGCCACTGGCTGTGACCTGGAGCATGGAGAGAGCAGGAGGAATTAAAGGCACTTTAATTTCTGGAGCTGCTCTGGGGATAAAACTCTCAAGGAAAAGTGGGTGAAGGAAGATGCAAATCCAACCCTTCCCCCGAGAAAATTCAGGGATTTACTCTCGCAGCAAGACAACCCGAGCTGTAAAATTTAAATTTTCCTTCATTTCCCATCCCCGAGGCACCGGGTCCGTGAGAGGCAGAGGAAAGAGACGCCTCCCCAACAGAAAAAGGGTTTTAAAGAAATGCAGGGTCAAATTATCTTCTTATGCAACACCACTGCAACCTAGAAAATCTAAAGCTGCAGGACATAAATCAACCACCAACTGCCTGGGGTTAAAGAGAAACTTCCTCTGGTAACAACCTCTTGCATAAGTGCCTTAACGGGAGCTCCTGCCTTCCCAAATCTCTGTTAGGAAGGGCTCAGGGCTGGCTTTGGATGATCCTTTTGCTCTGATCCATCCTTTTTTCTCTTTTTCCAGCCCTTCAGCATCAGGGGAGGCACAAATGAGCAGGGCTCAGCTCTAGGCTGGGGCTCAGGCTGAGCTCAGTCCCTTTCTGAGCCCAGCACCAAGGGCCAGGGGCCAAACTGAAACAGGGGAGGTTTAGGTTTGATATTTGGAAGAAATTCCTCCCTGTGAGGGTGGCAAGGCCCTGGCACAGGGTGCCCAGAGGAGCTGTGGCTGTCCCTGGGACAGGGGAGGTGTCCCTGCCATGGCAGGGGTGGCACTGGGTGAGCTTTCAGGTCCCTCCCAACCCAAACCATTCTGGAATTCTCTGACTTTAGCACCTTCCTCTGGCAAATGTCAACCTCAGAACAGTTCAGCCTCCCTGGTGATGCCCACCAGTGCCCACCCTGTCACTGGCCACCAGCTCCAGGCCCAGAGCTGCCCAGCAGAGTCCCTGTCCCCGAGCAGCTGCTCCTGCCTCACTTCCCACCCACCCCCAGCCCTTCAATGAGCTCAACTCATTCCCAGCAGCCACTCCTGGCTGAAATTCGGATTATTCACATTTTAACCCTCGCCTCACTCCCCGCCTCTCCCATAAATAAGACACAAACCAAGAGAAATCACAGCGAGGGGCAGCCACCAGCACGGGCAGCACCGAGTTATGCCCAAAAAGGCCCCGGGGAGGGGGGCGGTATGGAAAGCTGGAACTCGGGTGCCCTCGGGGTCCGAGCGGCCGGAGCCGGCGCTGTTTGTTTGGTGACTGTTCTGCCACGGTTATTTTTAGCCGGTGACGCCCGGGGTATTTCGCTTCAGGACGTCCGGTCTGAGCCTCTTTCTGGGAATCCCGCGTTCTCTAATTGTAAACAGCCCCATTCAGTCGCTGGCGAGCGCCGAGAGAGAGGCCCCGGCTTGTGTCAGGTGTGAGTCAAACAGGAAACTGCCGCTGCCGCTGCTGCTGCTGTGCAGGAGAGCGGGGTTCAAACACGAAATAAAAAAAAAAGTGCCCTGGATGGAGTGGCAGCACCCGGCCCCACAGCCCTGCCCTGCCCGG
>VZTZ01008544.1:102169-140580 GCA_013400955.1 Drymodes brunneopygia | reverse complement strand
AGATCCAAACTCCGACACACCTTAAACATGCTGAAATGAAACATGAAAATATTTCTAATTCTGCAGTCATTCTGCCAAAACTGTTCAGAAGACATAACTAGTGGGGAGGAATGCTTCTACATTACCTGGGGAAGAGAGAGGAAGAAGCTCATGATGATTTTATTTTCCCCATCGTTTTCTATCTAAGCAAATGGCAAAGTTTTGAGGAATTATTTTAGTAGATGGCTTTAAGCACAGAGGTTCAGCTTGATAATTACAGTCCTAACAACAGAAGCTCCCTCTTCTGAAAGGATTTCTGCCCTGTTTCTGCGACAGGGAAATGAAGGCCAGGAGCTGATCTAAGCTCTGCCAGCTGGCAAATGTACTGTCACCACATGGAGAAGATTTTTGGGCAGGCAGTTACTGCCCATTTTGTGGCACAGTCACAGCCCATTGTAATCCCCTCTTCATCTCCCAAGTGCAGTGAACAGTTAGCAGTACAAAACGTATTTCACGTTCTGTATTTTTTAAGTGGATTTTTAAAAGGGATATTAACAAAATTTATAAAAATATTTGGATGGGAGAAAACTGACACAGCCCAACATATTTCTATATTACTCATTTCCTCCCTTTGCTCTTAAATCTTACAGGAGTCAACTTTTAGACTGAAGTCTTACGTAAGTGTCCCTCAGGGTCAGACTAGTGAGTTATTTCTATTTCAATCTGACAGAACAACAAATACTTTTGCAGCACTCTGTAATGCTCCTGTGCTTTTTGTAGCATCTCTGTCATTGTCAGTCTCAAGGAAGAACATAAAGTCCTTTTCTCTTTGTCTGTTCCTTTCATTCTTTCTTGTCCACTACATCTCCCATACTTTACCCTTTTTTTTTTTTTTTTAACTGATAGGGTTTTTTTCCCCCTCTTTTACAGGAATACCCAGAATGTGTTTTCTTTCTGCATTACACCTTTCCCTAGATGGGAAAAAAATATGAAGTCTGATGGTCAAATTCAAATTAGTGCAATTTCTAGTTCTCTCAGGCATTTTTCTAACAGTAAAATTCTTTTATCCATACATATAAATATTTGACCTGGTATTTGAAGTAGGAAGCTGCGTGTGACCATAAGGCTGAGACTTCTAGAGGCAGCCATTCAGTCACTTTTAGTGGGCTGTGAAGTCAGCAGTACCAGCACACAGAGCCAGTCTGAAGGTGAAATAACCTGCCTCTATGCTCTCTTTCTTGCCCCACCCCTGTACAGTATATTCCCTTTGGCGTTTGGATGTCTGAATACTTTTTTTTCATTCATCCTATCTTCTTCAGAAATACTGTACACATGACCTTTATCATTGATCTCTCTGTGGGTGGAAGCTAGTTCTTCTTAACACTGTTTAAGAGGAAATGCAGTGGCATATGCTGTAAATTTAATAAATTATGAGAGTGCTGAATGAATCTAGAATAGGATGGAATAAAAATGTCAGCTACTGCAAATGGATTTTAATTTTGGACTATTTAAGTATCCAAGCACAAGATCTTCAAGGACCTGTGGAATCCAGACTGTGTTTGATGTTTGCTTGATAAAACAAATATTAAATATTGGTATTTATTTACAATTACACAAGAAAAAAGATAACATATGTAAAATCTGAAAAGATAAAATGCTCACACTGTGTTAAAATAGTATGAAGGATAACATTGGGTTTTTTTATTTTTTTCAATAATCTTCTCTCTCACATAAACTATGTGTTTGTTTGTTTGTTGTTTGTTTGTTTTTCAGGGAATGTATTTATTGTCTCACTGTAGATATTTACTTTCAGTGTGTCTCAATGTTTCAATGTATTTCTCTGCTGGAAAGCTGAATCCCTAAATATTTAGCCAATAGTTTCCTAGTGCGAGGAGTTTCACCAAAATTCTCATCTACTATTTTCAGTCAACATATTTATTAATGCAGATAAAACTACTCTAATACATAAATACACACTTACAGGCTTGAACATCACATTTTACAAATGACAGATAGCAAAGAGCACAAGTTAAAAACATCTTTATAAAATAATAACTTCTGGTATCTAAACAGGGGTTACCACAAATTTAAAATTAAGTGAAAGCCATTGTTTATTGTTTTAAAATGAGGAAAGAATCAAAATTTATGCTATCTTACTACTTACTTTTTTTCTTTGTGGGTAGTTTACTTTCTGAGTCTGTTGAAGTGCATTCTCAGAAGAATAGATTAGAAGTAGAGTGCAAACATTTTTTTACTTTTTATTGCTCTTAGTAATATTTTTGGACTCCTTATACCTAGTTCAGAAGAGATTTTTGTTTGCTTTTCCAGTGATTTTCTTTCACACACTTCTCCTTACCTCAGGAGAAAAGAATGAAGAAAATAAACCAAATTATCCACACCACCATTGTGGTAAGGGAGAATAACTAGACATGAAAGTTTATCCTCCTTCCCCTTTTCATCCAGATCACCTATACAGTTTCCCAATTGTATAGTGGCTATGTTAGCTCCTCCCTTGCAGCTCTGTGCACTCTTTCAGGGTTCCTTTATAGCTGCTGTATCAGACATGGAAAATTGTTCTCTAACTCAGTTTACAGTTTCTGCAAAGCCTGCACAAAAAATGGCTTAATGTCTAGAGGAAGGCAAGCATTTATCATATAGAGTTATTAACATCTTTGTTTACAAAGGGAGACTTTTTTTTTATCCTTTATGAAACAAAGTTTTTGCTGAGGCTGATAAAAATATTCAGAGTAAATTGTGCTCCCTCTGTGCTCAACACCTGATTTCATCTGCTGCCCTGCAAGAGATGGCATCTTCTATGTTGTCTTACAAGAACTGCAAAGCTCAGCTGAAACAGAGCTCAGTTGCTTTGACAATGAACATCTGGCAAGGTGCTTATTTGTTCTAGTGCTCTTTTAAATAAAATTAAGATATCACAAACCTCAGTAGAATTTATTTGCAAGTTGTCAATGACTGGAGCATCCTTAATAACATATTCCCTGTGTCATGCCATACCGTTAGAAGTTGTTACATGTTATTTGGATCATTTGAAATATCATTTGGCATAACTGTCCTTTGACATTTGCAGGACACTTCAGTGCTAATAGGGAGAAGAGTTCTGCCATAATGATCAAAATACATGTTCCTTCCAATTGACTGGTTTTGCATAAACTTACTTTTTCTTTTTTTTTTTTCTTCCTCTGAGAACAGTATGTGGGAGATTAATTCCTGATACTCTTATTTTCATTTAATATGCTGGTGGTTTTTATAAAGTTCATCTATATTCCTCCTGCTATAAAAAGTGTTTTTGAGTTACCAAATGCCTTGCCAGTGTCTTAAAGGGGAATGAAAGTTTAAGTGATGGCTATAGTGCTCAGAACCAGAGATTTGGTTCAGCAGCCTCCAACATTAAAGTTAATTCAGTCAGGAATGATACACATTTAAGTCAGGAAAAGATTCCACATATCTCAGTGTCTCATGCATTGTGGCTCCACATACATTCTGTTTCTCTTGAATATGTATGTACTTCCTGAACAGTGGGGAAGCAATCATTTCAATTAATTCAAGAGGAATGTACATTTTCCTGAAAGGAAGGAAAGAAAGTGTGATACAGTGCTTAGAAGTTGAACTGTTAAACATTATTTGACAAAACATAATAACTTTTTTCACCGCATGAAAAAATTACTAAAGAAATATTTGTACTCTTTTGGATGACAATTCTAAATAGGTTTTAGGTTTTGGATATAAGCACTTCCTTGTCAAAAACTGCTCTTGAATTTATTTTTCTTCAGGGGAAAATAACTAAACCTATTACAAAAACAGTCTCTTATGTTTCAGGAAGCTCATTTAATAAAGGTTTCAGTGAGATAAGAGGATGGCAAATAGGAAAATGACTTTTCTTTGGAGGTGGGTTAATCCTGAAAATTGAGTTAGAGGAGGAGAATGTAATGGAATTAGTGCGAGACTAATGTGGTTCATGTCAAGAACCATGAAGAAAATTAGAGGTGCTATGCAAAAGCAACAAATACCACTTTCTATTCTCTAATGACCCAGGATAATAATGATATGAAACTACTATTTGATCTTGTTGCATCATGGGTTTGTCCTTTTGCAGATGTTGAAATACAGTTTCATTTCCCTTATCATCAGAGCAGTATTTGCGCTAAGAGATGTACTTGTCTTGTGTTGGGACACCAGTTTTTAAGATAACTCTCAGCTCTATTAATGTAATGTACATCAACCATAAAACCTGGAATTTCATGACAAATTTTATTTTTTATCAGCTGTACTTTAGAGGAGATATTGGTCCCCTTTCCTGGAAGGGTCACTTATATTTTTCTAGCTACATCCAACTATCCTCAACTGAAATTCTGTTGTCTTGGCAGAATGATTTTGTGTGCTAAAAAACAAAACAAAATTTTAGTTTTTATGAAAAATGTATTTTGAACAAAGCATTCAAAGAAGTGGGTTATTGTTGTTGCTATGGCATTTACACAGTTATTGAATATATCCTTATGTCTATAATGGGGGACTTTTTCCCTGTTATATGCTGTTTTCTTTGCATAAATCATATAAGTGAATATTGTCTCAATGTACCTATATTGGTGTAAAATCACATATTATGCGTCTTCTACAAAGAGAACCAGACAATGCTGTGTGCCAGCCACAGTCATTCTGTTGGTTTAGTTGAAGCATTGCAATACCATTTTGACCATTGTGGAAATTATTTATAAAAATTAAGATGACTTTTTCTTTTTTTCATTTTTTTTTCTTTAATTTTTTCCTTTCCTTTGCAGCTAAAGTCAAAGTTCAGATAGCTATGATTGAAAAAAAGTCTACTTTTGTTTTTTACTGTGGCTGATCTGAAGTTTCTTTCATGGTATTTTCATGGAGGCATCATGTGAGCACATAAGATGTACCATTGCAGAGGATGCTGTGGTAAACACCAGTTATTAGCTGGCATTTTACTCATATGCATTAAAAGTTGTCTATAGTTTACAGGAGCTCGATTCATCTCAGTTTTCTGGCTTATATATCTATTTTGAGGAATATTTTGCTACTGTTCAAGCCCAGAAAATTCAATTTTTTTTTTATTTCTTTCTTCTTTGCGTTGAGTTGAAAATTTCCTGTTTTAAATTCTATTAACAAGTCATGACCATGTAACCAGTGCCACTACAGTAGAGGACCCATGACACACAGAGTAAAAATGGGAAATCAGACAAGAGTATTTAGGAGAAACCAGTGTGTATTTTAGACCAACTCAGTAACAGTGAAGGAACAAAATGCATGGGTCCTGCTGATATATTTCAGTATGTGGATACAAATTATACTAATCTCTTATTATCACGTTTTCTGAAATTTTCTTCCAAGAAGAAAAGAGACAATACAAATTTACTCTTGAAAATCCTATCGGGGTAGAGTTTTTGCCAGTAGCTCTTTTTAGGGTTAAATTTCTTATTAAAGTATATATGGGAAATCTTCCTCTTTGTAGAAAAAATTCCGCCTAGTTTACTCCAAAGATGATTTGCATTTTATTACAGGTGAAACGAGCAGATTTATATAAATCAAGATACTCAGGGGAAAAAAGACTTTCTTTCTTAATTTACTCACCTCCCCTCAATCATGCTTTTTCAGGAGACAGCCTCTATTAAGCACAATTGCCATAGAAAATATCTTCCAGCCTGTCAGTCTCCCAGCCAGATGGCAATGGTTTGGTTTATCGCGCAAGAATATCTTATAAATCACTTGTGTACGTGGTGACAACAAAGGATTCTGAAGGCTTCAGGCAAACACGATGTCATCATTACTACATGCTTGCTAATGCTGCCAGGAAAAAGTGCCCTTGATGTATTAAGGAAATCTCAACAAAATTAGTGGGAAGTTTTGCTTAGACTTCAGTGGTGCAAAATAAACTCAAGTGATTAGAGTAATACTAGAAATAATTTTTTAATTTTGTTTTACATGATAGAAAACTTATTTCTGCCTGTAAAGACAAAAGCTTTAAAAATAGTGTTTATATTATAATTGCAAATCAGCTTTCTCAGCACTTAATAAAAAATAACAACTGAATGATAGTAAGTAGTTTGTTTTGTGCAATTTAAAGAAATTTCTCAAATAATAATTAAAAAATAAATTTTAAAAATAATTTATTAAAATAGATTAGAAGGCGATAACATAGGAAAATACAGCAAATGCTTAAATGCAGATTTCATCACCATCCTTTCTTCTCTCATAATGGTAAGACCATTTTACACAGGACTTAGATACTCAATATAAGAAAACCAAGGCACAGGTTGGTAAATTAATTAACTTTGCAGCTGTCATGCCAAAGGCTATTAACAGCCACACAAAGCAGAATCTTCTCCTTCTCAGCTTCAGTGTCTATTTCAATAAGCCTCTTTGCCTTCTTAGCTGTGTCTTATCAAGAAAAATGGAACAGTAAGCAGATAGTGTACTTGGCAAGAAATATTTTTTTTAATGGTTATTCAGAGTAAGCATTACAGTCAATGAAAAGTTTGGCATATGTCCAGCTATATTGCAGAGACATGTCTGAGTGCTCTCCAAAGGATTCAGTCACTGAGTACTTTTGTTGAATCAGAACCATAGAACAGTTTGGGTTGCAAGGGACATTAATGATCATCTAATTCCAAACCCTCTGCCATGGACAGAAACACCTTCCACTAGACCACATCACTCAAATCCCCATCCAACAAGTCCTTGAACACTTCCAGGGATGGGACATTCACATCTTCTGTAGGCAACCTATTCCAGTGCTTCACCATCCTTACAGTAAATAATTTCTTCCTAATATTTAGTCTGGACCTACCTTTCAGCTGAAAGCCATTCTTCCTTGCCCAGTCACTACATGCCCTTGGAAAAATCCCACTCCAGCTATCTTGTAGCCTCCTTTATTTACAGGACGGCTGCTATAACATCCCTCTTGAGCCTTCTATTTGAAAAATCCCAGCTCTCTCAGCCTGTATATATAGGACAAGTGCTCCAGACCTCTCATCATCTCTCTGGCCATCCTCTGGATTCGCTCCAACAGGTCCATGTCATCCCTGTGCAGAGATCTCAGAGCTGGATGAAGCACTGCAGGTGGGATATCACCAGAGTGGAGTAGAGGGACAGAATCCCCTCTCTTGCCATGCTGACCACACTGTTTTGGATGCGGCCCAGGACACATTTGGCTTTCTGGGCTGCAAGTGCACATTGCTGGGTCATGTCCAGCCTCTCATCCATGAACACCACTGAGTACTTCTTGGCAGGGCTGCTCATGATTCATTCTCCATCCAACCTGTATTTGTGCCTGGGATTGCACTGGCCCAGGTGCAGGACATTGGACTTGGCCTTGGGAACTTCATGAGGTTCACACAGGCCCACATCTCAAGCCTATCTTGGTCCCTTTGGATGACATCCCTTGCCTCCAGCGCGCTCACTACACCACACAGTGTGTCATCGTTGGCTAACTTGCTGAGGATTCACTCAATCCCGGTATCCATGTCACTGACAAAGATGTTAAACAACTCCAGTCTCAATACTGACCCCTGAGGCACATGACTTGTCACTGATCTCCATAGGAATTTTGTTTCAGTGGTCCAATGGACAGTAGCCAGAAGTAAGCTGGGGGAAGAAAAAAATAAAAATGCCAGTTTAGATGGCCTGAAGATTATTTTAATGGGTGTTAGAGATAATTCAACAGATTGGGATTAACCTTATTGAAAAAAAAAAATTGTCAAGAAGGAGGAAACTGTGGACAAGCACTAGACCATTTAATTCCTAGAGGTGGAACTTTTCTCAACAATAAAATCTGCAGTACACTTAGCATGTAGCTACAAAATAGGAACAGCTATGGTTTGTATTAGGTAAGATTTTGGACTAGATCACCATAATGTACTGCCTCATAAAAACTGAAAATAAAAGAGATGTCTGATAAGCATGGAGCTCTTGCTCACTTAGATGAGATGTTCTGAGCTCACATTACCTTGACCAAAAGTATTATTACAGTAGTCTCTGAAATACTTTGTGCATTGCACAAACCTCAGAAAGAAGTATGTCACTTAATATTTCTGGAATCTTAGCTGTTTTGCAGAGTTTGGTATTGCTGTTCTTAAGTATAGGCTGATAAGCTAAATCAAGCTTCTTTATATGGAATCTTATCTAAACAGAAAAATACTGTCCTTAACACTCTAACTCAAGGTAAAAGCAAATATTTTTGTCTATGATAAAGACATAACTGCAACAATCATAATAATACCAAAACTTAAAATCTAAACTTTGTTTGGTGGAAAATAGTCAAAAAAGTTTCCTGAGACTTAATTCCTATGTAATAAAACTGGTTTACAAACAAAAGAGAGACTGAATGTCATGACCCAGTGGTAGGGGGTGTGATGTTCATTTTCTCGTCATGTGGAACAAAGATATGTCAGGGAACACTTATGCTTTTATTGTACAGTTGCTGTAATTTTGGCAACCAGCTCACTGTTTTGACTCAAAAGGTAAAGGTTAACACACCATTCTTACAACACATTTCCACAAAATGTGCTGGTTATAAGCCCTTAATTTTGTACAGTACACTTCTCAACTCCCACAACAAATTCCTCAAAGGTTCTGGCTCTGAACCACCACGCAGAACCAAAAGTGCTGGCACACAGCACACCATTACAGAAGCTTTCCAGTCCCACAGCCAAACTCAGTATGGAGTATGGGGTAGATTATGATCACTGTGCTTAGCCCAGACAAAGCAAGGGAAGAAAACACAGAGTATCACCAGTCCTGGATTGGTCCTGCTGCATGGATAGTCCAGAGCTGGGGGAAGCAAAGAAAACAAAAAAGAAAGACAGAAGGAAGAGAGAGAAAAGAAAGCAAGCCAAGGGAAAAAAGAGAGGGGTGGGATGTGGTCCCTCCCTTTTATAGTTAACCTGGTGCCCATCTCTTATACAAATTTGATTTTTCACACTGTTTTGTTGGAAGGCTCAATAATCTCCCACAATTATTTCTCGTATCTCTAGACAGCTTCATTTTTTTTTTTAATTCTGTGTGTGCCCTTGGATCTTTGAGGTAAAATAGGAGGAAAAACTGGCCCCTTTATGGAGGAGAAACAGGAGAACCTATTTGTCCAGGTCCTGAACCATTTGACTGGGACAGTTCGAAAAAAAGATGGATCATCTGGGAACATCTCAATCTCATTTAATGAGTTTTCCAGAGACTGGCTACCACTCTGCTCACTTTCCTGCAGCTGTTCAGCTTTATTGCTATCAACAAAGCATTGCCATTTTATCCACTGATACTCTGCCTCATTGTTGAAAAGGAACTGATACAGTCAAAATATAGAATTTCTGAATAAATAAATAAACAAAAATTGTGGTGACCAATCATTTCTTATCTGAAAAACTGTCTGTAACTTTCATGAACTACAACAAAAATATTTATGGCAGTTCTGTAAGTTTTACTGTGTGATTTTTGTCAATGGCTTATCCTGAGATTGTACTGTAAATGTTTTCATTGAAGTATGGTACAAGTTAAAAGTCAACTGCAATTGATTTTGAATAATATACACATATAATGGACAGAAAAACTGAAATCCTGAACTCTTATAGCCTAATGATGGTTCTGGCACTGACTTCATGTGAATTCATATTGCTCTTTAACATTTTCTGCACCATTTAGTGACAATTTTTTCTTGACAGGTGCATTTAAGCGAAAATTAATCAGTTCATTAAGTCAGAGTTTAAAATGTGGCTACAAATGTATTTGATGATAGTGAATATGCACATAACTCAAATAAGAAATTTCCTCCAAATTTCAGGATTTTGCTATAGATATTTAAAATAAACTTATTATCATACGTAAAAGGTTTTCTCAAAAGTTATATACATCTCTTTGCTTAAAGAGTTAAATCATGATTTTTCCATTTTAAAATGTCAGAGGTGAAGTATCAGTGAGGAAGCTAGTAGAGCAAGATCTTTCCCAGTAATTCTGGAGGAAAATGTGTGAGACACAGCAAATTTCATTCTAAAATGGAAAACAAGGATGACCTTATTTTAATGATTTGCCTGGAAAACAACAACAAAAAGTATTCAAACTTAGCTACCTTTTGAAAGTGAGGAGGAAAAAACACTCACTGCGCACAGTAGGAAGTTCCTCTACCTTTCATATTTCTAATTCCAGGCAGCATGCTATCTGCTCCAAGGAGCAAGAAAACAAATGCCAAGCTTTAATCAGAATTATATTGG
Source organism: Drymodes brunneopygia (assembly GCA_013400955.1). NCBI lineage: Eukaryota > Metazoa > Chordata > Aves > Passeriformes > Petroicidae > Drymodes > Drymodes brunneopygia. The sequence goes on along the minus strand of VZTZ01008544.1, from coordinate 130,369 downwards.
CTGTGTAGGGACTTTCAGATCATTTGCCCATTTCTAACAATGTCATGCAGATTCTCTTCAGAATATCAATGCAGAGGCCTTTGCCCTTGCTGTGAAGAAAAGGTTGCAAAATACTGAAGATGAGCAGCAGGTCTGTTTGAGGTTAACATTCCTTTTTGTGATGGGGAGAGGAGGAAAGGGTAAGAGTTCCGCTCTAATTTAATTCCTTAATGAAACCAAGAATTAGAATCCCTGCAATGTAGTGCTAACCTTTTCTCTAGTGTCAAGCATTTTTTTTTCATTAAATACATCTTGGATAATGCTGTAGACTTGTGGCTATCTGAGAGCTGGTTTAGAGGCCATTAATAAGACATACTGTACTGAATTTGATGGACCTTACACATCTACCTTAATTAAAAATCTTTTTTCCAGAAAATAGAGTCCTATCTTTCAATGTGAAATGTTATATCATTCCAACATTTTTTTATTTCTTTACAGAAAATGATAGCTTTTACCTATTTAATTATTAAAAATTTAAAGAGATGTTCTTTTCTGGTTCCTTTTTTCTCAGCGTCCCTAAAATCCGCGGTCTTCCCTCTCTTATTCTGTGAAGGAATAGTAAACATACCCAGGAACAGGTAGGCTTCAATGGGGATAAGATATACTTTGACCATATTCAGAATATTTGAAATATGCAGTTCATACTTTTTCTGGTTTATTTTCTTTGCTTGTGCTATCACGGTTCTCTCATAAATGGTGTGTGGCACAGGAATATCTTACCTAGAAGACACCGAGCTCTCTTGGGAAATGCAATGCCAGTTGGAGAAAAGGTTTTGTGTGAACTAATTTGCTTTAGCTATGCTGCTCTGAAATGGCTAGACTTTTCCTAGAAATATTTATATCAATTGTCATTGCACTACAAAGACCTTACCATATATCAGTTGAAAATAAAAGAGGCAATTCTCATTGTCATGGCAATCATGTCTGAGTGTTTCTCAAGAGGAAATAGACATTTAAATCAGATCTTACATGCCATCTTTGTGGACTTGGATCTTGGCCTCCTTAATTTGTTTTCTAATTACAGTTTCACTGAGGGTACTTGGCATGAGACATAAAAAAATGAAGTATTAAACTTCTCAGTGGCCTGCCAAATATCTCTCTGATTGATCAGGTAAGAAACTACAGAAGTTGTAAGAAAACTGAACAGTGCTTCATACTAAAATACATATTGTTTTCCATAATACATTGTTAAAGGTCATCTGTCTGGGTATCCTTCAAGCATATTTTCCTTTCCTCTTCACCACTGTTTTTTTTTTTCCTATATGATGCACTTTATTGTAAAAATAAATTTCATATGATTAGTTAGCTTTTATTGTTTCAAAACAGAAAATAGTTTTCCTGCGTTTTATGTCAAAAAAGCTCAAACCTGCAAATATTACTACTTATCATGTGTGATTCCATTATTTTCAAAGGCAAAAAAATTGAGTAAAATTACTCATGTGTAATAGAACTTAAAAGTACAAAAATTTATATTTTAAATTGTATTGATTTCTTTTTTTGTTAATTTTTTTCCCCACTGAAAATTTATATTATTACCTTTTCAAATTGGTCTACAACCTACTCTTTTTTTGTTCTCAATCACAACTTTTATGTCACCCTTACACATTAGAAGTACGGCTCAAGATATCTATAGCTATTTTTCATTTTATGGGAGTAGACCATAGTGGCTCTCATATACTGCATTCTGTATTATGTTTTGCTTGTGTTTTCTGAGAGAACATTTCTAGATGACTACCACCAACATTTGTTGTACTGCCTTTCCCTGATCTGCCCAATCTGATTTTTATTCTGTTGCTGTCTATCAGCCCAAAGAGCAGAGTTTCTATCAAAGGAACATACTTCATCTGGCACATGGTTCCAAACTGTAGGACTTTCCTCTTCTTTCTCATATCAGTAAGAGACTGATGTTTCTTTCCTTTCCTTGTCCTTACTAGGTCTCTTTATATGCTTGTATTTTAGGAGTTGTCTTATCTATGGATTGCATGCAGCTGGTGTGATAAGTGTGTTTTAAACCCAGCCAGGAACTAAGCCCCACACAGCCATGTGCTCACTATCTGGTTAGACGGGAGGAGAAAGCCAGAAGAAAAAAAGTGAGAAAATACATGTTTTCTAATAAAGACCATTTAATACGTAAAGCAAAAGCTATGTATGCAAGCAAAGCAAAATGAGTAATTAATTCACCACTTCCCATGCACAGGCAGGTGTTCAGCCACTCCCAGGAAAGAAGGGCTCCATCACCTGTAATGGTGACTTGGGAAGACAAACAGCATTCTGACTGTCTTCCCCTTCCTTTTCTTAATTTTCTTCCTTCAGATGTATATGTTGAACATGATGCCATATGTTATGGAATGTCCCTTTGGTAAGTTGGGGTCAGCTGTCCCAGGTGTGTCCCCTCCCAGCTCCTTGTGCACCCCCAGCCCACCCACTGGCAGGGCAGTACAAGAAGCAGAAAAGGCCTTAGCTCTGTGTAAATGCTGCTCAGCAATAGCTAAAACCATTACTGTGCTATCAACCCTGTTCTCAGCACAAATCGAAAACACAGCCCTATACCATCCACTGTGAGGAAAATTACCCGAGCCAAAACCAGCACAGTGGTGCTGATGTAGCCCAAAAACCTTCTCTTCAGTTGTTTTCCAAGTTTTTTATCTGAAATCACAGTAATTTTCTCCCAGAAATCTTCTGCAGATCCGTGGATTTTGCATATACAGAGCCTATCAGGGGTATCCATCCAGTGTTTCCTTGGCTTTAACAAGTCTATGCTTTCCAGCAAAACTTGCCTGCAATTCAGTGAAAACTTCCTCTAAAACTGAGGGGATTTATTATGTGAACCCTCTGAGGCATGTTTTGGACCTGGAACTACACCAAATTTGTATTAAAGGCTATGGTTGTTCAATAAAGAATTTTCTTATATAGTAGGGAATATCCAAGCGCTTGAGAAGGATAAGTTTTGAATTAAAAGGGGATTTTACAAGTGAGCATATGGTCTCAAAGTAACATGATGACATTCAACAAGGGTAAGTATTATATCTTTTAAGTCAACTTGGTCTCCTGTCCCCAGCAAATATCAAACTTAAAACAGGCAGGAAAATCCTTCTAGGAGAGGGGAAATAACTGATCTTGGTGTTTTATCTATTCAAATATGTTATTTGAGCCAAAATGACTTAGTCAGAGATATGAAAAATATCATCAGGGCCGTATTTAAGAAAAGAGAAATAGCAATGTTTTTTGTTAGTTGTCTGCCTTAGAATTACCATGTCAACTTTTTAAATAGAGATGTTTACAAGGAGCTCTTCCTAGGGTGACAGAACTGGAGAGATAGAAATAGGGAAGGTTACAGGAAACACAATATTAATCTTCACACAGTAAACTCTTACCGTGTTTACCAAGTATTTATAAACACAAAAAATTTTTCTTATCCTCAAGATATATTAACTTGACTTGTTGAAGAAATTATTAATTTCAGAAATTGGGGGAAAATACCTGCTTGCAAGGGCAGCTAAATAATAGAACAGACTTCTTTGTGAGGTTTGAAAAAGTAGATGAGATAGAGCTATTTTTTACTGCCTAAAACAGAGGACTGGTTGGAATGCTTCATAATGGCATCTCAAACCCCATGAAATACAGTTTTTATGCATACTCCAGTCACTAATGCCACTACTGGTGGTTTCATCACCAATTTCAATGATTAAGTAAGCTAAATGCAATTAAATGTCTTCTCTGCATGCCAGTGAGATACACAGCAGCTACCTATCATTATCTTCCTTTTACAGATGGAGAAATCAAAGTAAAGGATGGAAGACAATAAATGCCTGCAAGACAGCAAAATATGATTTTCCAGAACTAAGAATTCAGTCACATTACTTTCTTCTATGAGTAAGAGTGAGTCACTCTTAATAATGTGGCTTGAGGGACTTACCATAACCACATATTTAATCATAAACTCACTTAAATGTAGAAAGGGTTAAAAGATATGAAGATATAAACTAAAAGTACTGCTTTCTTTAAACCTCTGTGGAGCTATTGTTCTAACTTTTCTGGAGGCTTCTGAAAGTTCCACTTAATAACAATAATTGAAGAAGGCAGCAATGTATTTTAAGAAAATGTTTTGGAAAATGCACCCCTCCATTTATGGCACTAAAAGTCTGTATTTTTGAAAGCTAAAGTAGGAAAAGAACAGCTGGGATGACATCTCTTGTCCACATTTGGGAATTCAAATGAAAAATATACTGCTTTGCCAGTGGTAGAGTTTTATAGAAAATGTTTTGTTTACTGCTTGGAAAACTGATGATTTGACTGAATCAACAAGATGCCCAAATAATACTCCACAGTTTGCACCTGCTTGTCTTGTTGTGATGAATGTGAAACAATGCAGATTAAGCATGACCAGGTGTAATGCAGGAGCACATATGCTCAAGCATTCTGTTTTTCCTATTCTTCATTCCTCCTTCCTTCCTTAAGTCAGTTTTCAGTGGTATTTTTTTAAGAAACCTCACAGAAGGGTTCATAGCCCTTTCACTCCCATAATTGTGCATCACTGTAAGCTCTGCATCCTTCTTTACTTCATTTTACTGATCTAAATTATTTGCTCAAAATACCACTTTTTTAATGTGACTGCAAAGAACATGATACTTTCTTGCCTCTGTACTGAAGAGCTAATAATGAGAAAATATTGTGTATGTCTTTGGCAACTAGAAGACCCTAGAGAAATCTCAAAAGTTCTTTCCAGAAGCTAGTTACTACTGGGAAATTTTATAATTTTTAACTTCCTCTGAGGTTTTTATTTTTCTTTTGCATGTTTGTGTGCGGATGCATGGATTTTCTTTTTGAACTCCAGATTAAGTTTGATAAATTTTTCATTAAGTGCAGTGATAAAGAATGTACCAAAATCAGTACCTCCAACAGAAACCAACAACAATCCTTGTCCTCCCAGTTTTAAATATAATTTTTTCTTCTGGGGTCAACAACCTGTGCCTATAGGAACTGTTTTCTCTCCAAGCATTCAGTTTACACTAATAAATTAATTAATAAAACCAGGCTTCTCTATATTAGGAACATAGATACTATTTCCAGCTGATTGATGAACTGGAGTTGTTCAGGGAGTTGAGGTGCAAGATTAAGCTCTAGTTATTTGTTTATTGCTGTTGGGACATGCACACGTATATGTGTGGAATGCAGTCTTGGGAAAAAAGAAATATAAAGGAAAGAAGTGCATCCATATGTTTCATCTGGACTTGTGCTAGGTACTCCATGGGCAGAAAAAGAAGACACCAAACAGGAAAGTTCATTCAGGAAAAAAGATATTGTTAAAGCAGGAGTGAGAAATTAGTATTTATCACTGACATTTGAAATGTGCACTAAAATTTAGAATTCCTTGGCTCTGTCACATCCCTGGAAAGAAAGGAGTGGTAATGTCTCTATCACAAGAACTCAATTTTCGTTAATATGGTATGCACAAAACATGTAACCTCAGTGGAAAATTTGAGAAAAAAACCTTATTAAAAAGTTATTACTATTAATTAATGAATGTATAAATGAACAGATGCTTAATATATTTACAACTGTCTCTACATAAACAGAGGCTGCTAAAAAAATGGAGCTGCAGTCTTTTTACTACTTATGTCAAGCAAGAATAATATGCAAAACATAAACTTCACATCAAAATGAGACAAGAAATTCTGTGTTTATAATTTGAAAACCCCCGACTGTAACATGAAGGTTATGCAGACTCTAGTAGCTTAATTTGAATCTGCATCTAATTGTAACAACAGGAGTCTCTCCCTTTGTGACAAAAATAATGCAAATCACTCATAGATTCATAGAATAGCCTGAGCTGGGAGGGACCCTCAAGGATCATCAAAGTCCAACTCCTGCACAGGCTGGATCTAAGAGTCACACCCTGTGCCCAAGAGTATTTTCCAAACACTTCTTGAGCTCTGTCAGGCTTGGTGCTCTGATCACTTCCCTGGGGAGCCTGTTACAGTGCCCAACCACCCTCTGGGTGAAGAAACTTGTCCTAATATCCAACCTAAACCTCCCCTGACACAGCTTCATGATGTTCCCTTGGGTCCTGTCACTGGTGATCAGAAAGAAGAGATCAGTGCCTGCCCCTCCTCTTCCCCTCACAAGGAAGTTGCAGAGTGCAATGAGGTCTCTTCTCAGTCTCCTCTTCTCCAGGCTGAGCAGACCAAGTGACCTCAGCCCCTCCCCATACAGCTTCCCCTCCAGACCTTTCACCGTGTTCATAGCCCTACCTTAGATGCTGTCTAATAGCTTTAAATCTTTTTTCTATTTTGGCACCCAGAACTGCCCCCAGCACTGGAGGTGAGGCCACCCCAGCTCAGAGCAGAGCAGGACAATCCCCTCCCTTGCCTGGCTGGTGATGCTGTGCCTGGTGCTATTGGCGAATTGGAGGAGGCAGTGGAGCACACACTCATCAAGTGTGTAGATAAAACCAAACTCAGAGGAGACAAGTTGATGTATTTGGGGGTAGGGACACATCCAAAGAGGCCTAGAGGAATGGCTGTATGGGAATCTTGTGAATTTGAGCAAGGACAAGCAGGAGGTGCTAGTCCGGAGGCAGAAGAGTTCCTATACTGGCAACAGGTTGCAAAGAGACAGGCTGGGAGCAGCTTTGGGAAATCTTTGGTGATCAGCGAGATGAGACTGAGCCAACAAAGGGGGCCAACTGCTCCCTGGTCTGTATGAAGAGGACCATGGCCAGGAGATACAGGCAGTGATTTATCCTCTACTCGTTAGGCCAAATCCACAATACTTTTTTCAGTTTTTGTCCCCTGATAACAAGAAAGACATCAACAAATTAGAGTGTATTCAGGAGAGGCTCCTCAGGGTGGAGACAGTGGGAGAACTTGCCCTGTGGGATCATGGGGAGAGATAAGACCTGGAGCAAGGATTGCTTTGAGAGCAGCCTCCCAAATCCTTTCAGGGATGTTATCAAGGGATGGAGCCTGACACTTCTCAGCTGTGTGGTGGGAGGAAGAGAGATAATGGCCATAGAGTGGACCTGGAGATTTTCATGTTGGATACAAGGAGAAATTTCTTCACCTTAAGAACAGCTCAGCAGTGGGCCAGGCTGCCCAAAGAGGCTGAAATTTTGGAGGTTTTCAACACCCACTGGGACCCCTAAGCAACCAGGTCTGAACTCAGAGCTGGCCCAGCTGTGAGCAGGATCTCATGAACTCCCTTCCAGTCTGAATTTTCTGTGGTTCCACAATTCTATGAAAATCCTGTTTCCCAACCAGAACAATGCAGATACTTTAAATAAATGCAAAGGCCATGTTTGTGTGAGATTTTGCCCAAGAGGTTGCACAAGGGTCAAGAATCAGACTTTGAAGAACTTCCTGTTTTGGCTTTATAGGAAAATATCTACCTCCTATAAAGAATATTACACATAGACATTTATGAGGAGATTTTTGGTTTGTTTATTTTTCTTTCTGAAACATGAAAAAGAGGAAATCAGTTTGTGGCTGCTCTTCTGTGGAGAAGTTTCTGCTGTTATTTTTGTAAAGGATTAGTAGTAGGAGGTAACAAAACTAATGATCAAAGGTACAGTTAACTATAACAAGCAAAAATCCTGAGGAAAGAATGTCAGTATGGCTAAACCTTTAGAGAACTAACTTCAGCTGTAATTATTGCAAAGAATAGAAATAAGGACTTTCTTTCTTTCTTTGTACTAAAATCATGTCTTTATTTACTATTGTTTCTGTTTTGTAGTTTCAAATTCCCTTACAATTCTTTCCAGAGAGAGACTGTTCTTCACTGAGGTCTCAAAACATTTGTTTATGGACTTTTTTTTTTTTTAGAATTTTTATGCCAGAAGTCTAAGAACTATGCCCAGAGGTGAAAATGCTAACAGTGACCATAAAGGCCCTTTGCTGGTCAGAGAGATATTGTAGGCTTTTGTTTTGGCAAGTGCCTTCTTGTAACCTACTTTTTTTTTTTCTATTTTTTAACAAACCACAGAAAAGTCTCTTAGGAGGTATCATTTAGTCTGATACTGGAGAAGTGTCTGTTTTGTTTTCTTTTATGCAGGCAGATACTGTAGGCAGCTTGTGTCTGACAGAAGTGAACTTAACACAGCTCTGTTCCTTTCCTGAAGGCAAAAAGGCTCACTGCAGATCCCCTGCCCTAAGCTGTCCACTGAACACCATCCGTGTTGAAAGAGAAGGAAAATAAATACTCTAACTCAGAGATTTCATTTAACAGTTACTTTAAAATCATTCCACAAAACTATTGTTGCTTTGAGGTTTGTTTATCCAAAGTGCAGGCAAGGTCTGTAAAACCAAGAGTTCGAAATTCCCATATACCACATTCTATATTGATTGAAGGAAAACAATTATATACTTCTTGTTCACTCACATTCTAATTAATCCCCAGTACACTTGCTCTCTTTCTCAGTCTTGGTTTGCAGGTGAGCCAGTTTATGGACCATTTGATATGCAAATCGAGGACAAACATATCCACAGGTTTTGTCCAGATTGTAATCTTTGACTTATGAGTCAGATCTTTTGGCAACATGCTTGGAAAACTGCTAACTGAGTGAGCAGATTTCTGAAAGCAAAAGTTGAAGTAATAATGATTTATTAGCATGATCACTTTCTTCAGGATTTCTTTATCTGGTAGAAGGATATAGCACAAAAAATTTGTCTCAAAAATTTATGTTGACATAACTGTATTGAATTTCAAGTACAATCATACCTTGAAAAATTATTTTGTGGTGACAAAAAAAGATGAAAGAGACATGCCATTTTCATTAGCTTAGCCCATATGAGCTCCTATTTAGGTGTTTTATTGGCATTGTGAGAAGTTATATTTCAGTAATAATACAATCATTGGAATCATCTGATGTGACTTCAGTGAAAACATTGATTAACATCTGGCTAATAGGAAATATAAAAGAGGTTTTAATATAATTTAATCAAAAATGTGTCATAAAATCTCTGAGAAATTGGGGCGCAAAATAGATGCAATAAAACATAAAATATGTTTTGATTTGTTCCAGAGTTGTGTCTTCAGTCAGCCATTGCAACTCTGTAGATCACATTGAATGTAAACATGATAAATAAGATGAAAGACTAGAGTTTTTTGTTTAAAAACAACTTTTTTGACTCTAGAAATATGTTTTTTCTAATCTTTACTGAGTATATATTTTTATTTCTTATAATAGTTTTGCAGTAGTAACTTCGAGAAGAGCAAAAATAAGTTCTAACTGGAGGCATTTAGTCTCAATATAATGTGATGTTCAATAATGGTTTTTGGATATTATCCTGTCAGTTTAAACTCAGAGCCTTTATAATTTTTTTTTTTAATAAGCTTATTGAGTCTGCAGGATGTCTAAATCTTGATATGCTGGTTTGTCCTACAACCACAGGCTAAATACTCTGCTCTTCCATGATTCATATATTGATAGTGTTTTCTTCCACAGGAACAAGGATAGGCTACATCAAAATACAAAGTGCCTTTAGCTTGCCCAAAATGCCTTTTTCACTGCTTTTCCATTGATGTCCATGTGGAACATAGTGTTGAAAAGCAGTTAATGATGCGAAGTCCCCAGATCTAGTAGAGTCCCTCAGCCACTGTCAGTACATTTAATAGGGGTTGTATCTACCTTCCTGTTATAGCAAAGCTGGATAAACATGCCTGATTTATACTATACCAGTTGGTTAAAACCTGAGCCTTTACCCATCTTCTTGGGCAGATCTGTTCAATGTGCAGAGCAAATGTGTCTACTTCAGATTTTGTCAGACACTTTAATGACACTTAGGGAAGTCCCACCTTGGGAATCTGGGCACTTTGTATCACAAACAAATTATTTACAGGCCCTGACACTGACAAATGCAGTGCACACTATTTGCATACTTATAGATAAATATATACATATATATGTACATAAACACACGCACACACACATATATGCACACTTATATACACATAATGTGATATATATGTACATACATACCCAATTACATACACATGTATATATAAAGGTGTAGGTTGAGAGGACTTCCTGGAATAAAGCAGGTTTTTAGATTTGTATTCCAGTTAATTCATTGTCTTAAATGCTTTGGGAGAGAAAGCAACAGAAATCACAGCAGTGCAGAGATTTTAGTTTATAAATAAAGGTCAGAGAAGAATATCAGGTTTCACAAAACCTTTTGATCTGAACACTTTGATTTGACGAAAGAAAAAAAGAAGCATTTTTTCCTCAGGACTCACAAAATAATACTTACTTGTTATTAGTGAATCTTCATTAATTCAAACCATATTCTCTGAAGATTCCAGATTGAAATTTATTTCATCATAAGTACCTATAAATTTTTCATGTCCAGTACACAATATAATGCTTATGGAGTAAATAACAAATGCTAATGAGGCAGTAGCCATCTATCCACCCCACGCAGTGATATTATTAAGCTGCAAAATAGGTAATAAAAAGTTATTTTATTTCAAGTACCATTTTTTTGAGTAAAACCATGTAAATGTTGATGCATGGTGAATTAGAGTAAATTAATCTGATTATATGAGTGAATTGAACAAGCTGTGCAATATAAATATTTTAATCACTTCTTGATCCAGAAGTACCTCATTTACAAATGAGCAATTACTTTCTACCTCATGGGAATTGTCTTTAATTATGAGGCGGTCTAGTTGGTGCTATGCAAAAAATACATGTAAATATCAAACATCAGGCCCTTGAATCTGTCATTTGTAATATGAGCAGCATTTTATATCCCTTTGTGCAACCCTGTTTTTGTTTTACACTAGTGATTTTATTTGTTGTGTTTTTACCTCAGCAGACCAGTCATTATGAAGCTTTCATTTAATCTGTGGACATAGAAACACTTCCCAGTGGAAGTTTTAATGTAGGTCTATTAAATCTAAGCCTAGGCTTGTTTTTCTCAAATCCTTATAGACCAGCCTGCCGGTGCTTTAGGCCTGAGGACTAGAGGTTAAAAACAAAGTTCTGATATCAAAGTGAATTATTATGTGTTGTTTGTCTCATGTGAGATATGTATGCCACTAGTCCAACTAAAAGCTTGATCAGCCCATTGTGCACTTATGTTCCCATAACTATAGCAAAGGATATTGGCATTGAATGGAATGATGTATGCAAAAGGAGACCAAAGAATTTTTTGTGGCACACTATGGTGCAGTGCTCTGGGCACTCTTTATTTGTGGGGTAGGAAGTAGCCTTCCTAGCCCAACAGACTAGGTAGTTTCAGTAGGTGTCATTTATGTGGTGCATTTGTTGTCTTGATTAAAATTAAGGTCTTGTGTTCACTTGCTGCTGATTATTTTACTTTTGTGCAGCCTGCAATGGAAACACAAAAATAATGGGCTGAGGACCTTGGAGAAAGATTTGTTTGTGTTCCAATTACTAATTTTTCCTTAAAGGAAACAACCAGAATTTCTAGTGTGACATATATATAAAACACAGATTTTATGTAATGTAAGAGTGAAACTCATATGTGTTTTTGAGGCCACACTTCAGTCCACACAGCATTTCAATTTTATATAAGATATATTTAAATAGACTTTCTAATATGCAAACAGCATGTATACTTTAGAGGGGGGAAAAAGTTTCAGATAAGTTATTCATCATCTCTCTTCCTGTTAGAAAAAAAAAAAAAGAGGAAACTGAAATGATATGTTAGAAAATATGTGGTATTATGAAATATGTTCTGGTTTTGCTACCTTTCCAGCAAATGTCAATTATACATAAAAAATCATTGTTTTCAAATATCACCAGAGATTATAATTACCACAAATCTATCTTTTATGCAACTCTAAATTTCCATAATGTACACTTACTGACAGTGACAGGAGAAAGTGTGTTATTATTTGTATCAATGGATGAGGAAGAGTCCTTAGAATTATTTCCCATGTACTTCACTGAATTTACTGCTTCTGCCACAAACCCCCAATTGTTTCCTGAGATATTTATTTTCAAGATCCTGACTTTGATGTTACTCTAGTGATATCCTATGAGGAATCTTCTTCATTTCCTTTTTTCTACTCCAATCTTCAGTTGAAGAAATACTGCTTTTTTTTTTAGCACATGGCTCTTTTGAGATGCAGATGAGTGACAAATGGTAGTTTCTAAGTTGATCTTTATATCTTTGGGATTTCTGTTTGGCTGGGGCCCATTCAAAGATTTCCATCATACTGTAGTATTGTTCTGTAGAAATGAGATATGAAAACCACTGGAATATAAATCAGGGTGTTAAAATTACCTCTGGGAGCCATTCTGTGGGAGGAGTACATGTTCTTACAAGGGATTAAGAGAAAGCAAATGGACATTGCTACAAGTAGATGGGAATGGACAAGGAAAAATTGCAAATGCAGAATGGGCACAGGCTCGCTTTCACACATCCTGCTCTCTTGCAAACATGATTTGTTTATAAACACTAATGAAATTTCCCATAAAACTAATCTGAAAAGGTTTCAACTCATTAATGGGAAAAACCTGGCAAACTAAAATATAAACAAATGAGTTTCCAACAGAACATTTTGCATTCCTAAATTAACACCTTTAGAAGTCCTGCTTCCATTTCCCTCAATAAAATACACTTGGAATATGCAGTTAACAGTCCAAAGGACAGTTTAATTCATAGATTATAAGTATCAATATTAGTAGATTTAAAACCAATATATCTCTCTTTAGTTTAATCTTTTTTAATTGAAAACTGTTCTCATTAAATACAAAAGATTTTATTTTTCTTATTGCTTGCAACGTCATCAGTGGTCTTACCAGTATTATTTATTAAGTTTCAACATAAAACTTTGAAACTGTCTACCTAATTGATACCTTGAGAAACTAATTATAATAATGAATAAATTTACCTGAGTATCCTGTTTACGTTTCATTAATTTACTGCTAATAATAGACAAACAAGAGACACAAAATATACTTTTGGTTTTGTATAAGGAGTGACAAAAGAATTTTAAGATGTCTGACTGCTCCAATTTTACTATACCATACCAGATTTGATTAAGTAAAATAAGCCTATGGCTAACTTAATTCAATGGAGAGATCCAAATATTTATAAGTAAACACATAGTCTTTATGTTCTTAACCTGGAGCTTAGATAGTTAATTTCCAGTATTTCTACTGGAGGTCTTCTTGTGGGTACAAAATCTTGGCTTTAAATTTCATACTGAAGGACTCTCTTGCATCCTGTCCTTCCACATGATGAGTCATGGAAGTTAAATATATAAACAACTAACAATTCAGTCTGTCCTTTGTGTCAGTAAGGACAGGCCAGCCAGTGAGTACTCCCTGTAGCTCACTGACAGAATTAGAAGTGATTCTGTCTCTTTTTGGGGGTGGATGTTATTGGGTGATAGGGCTGAAAAGATGACTTATTTCTTTTATTATTAAATAATCAATGCCAATATCTGTCCAAATTTATCTACATCCATATCTGTATTTCTATCAATATCTATTGATAGACACACAGAAAAGATTTAACCTCCTTTTCCCCACCTTGTTGGCCATAGGAACTAGAGCATGCTGCATCCATTAATGTTTCTGTTCAGGAATTTGTGCTTTCCTTTTCCAAAGCCTTCTGTAAAGTACATTACCTCGTGCCACTTGCAGACTGTGAGGCCTCTCTACTCTGAAAATACGGGTACTGGTCTTAACTCTTATGAAAATCTAGGTAGGGTATTAATGTGTAAAGAAAGGGCTCCTATTGTCAGGCTCCCAAGAACATATTGTGCCCTGGCACTGCAAATTTTACCTGGAAGGTGCTCCTAATGCCTTCTGCTGAATTCCTGAAGAAATCTTTACTGCTAGCACTGTTTTGGGTCTTGCTGGAGTGGAATTATTTTCTTCATAGCAGTCCATACGGTACTGGTCTTTTAGACTCCTAACTCTTGTTATAAGTGTTTCAGCTCTCCCTTTGCCATTTTCAAGGTACATAAAGGCATTCTTCCATAAATATATTATCTCTGCATGATTCAGCTGTAATAGAGACTGGAGAAAGTGAATATCATTTTAGTTTTTCTACTGGGTAAAATCATTACCCTGAAACTGAAGATTGGTAATTTACTTCATTGATGAATGTGTCTATACTATATAGAGTGTACCAATAATTCAAATAAACAGAAGTTTTAAAGAGACACTATGTGGCTTTTTAAAAACAGAAACATTTCTGTGTATATTTTTCTCAAGGTCTAAAAGTGTTATACTTCTCTTGCTGAAAAGATAACTTTGATATAAACTAAGAGGGAAAAGGAGCCAAATTGTGACTTTGACAGTGTCACTTTTTCTCTCTGCAAATTTTTGTGTCATTCCCATGTCTTTCTATGACTTTGTGTCTGTCTTTTGTACATGGAGATGCATGGAAAAAATTGAGAGAGACAAAAATATCTTTGTCTACAGGAGAAAATTGTAGCTAATGATTTGTACTCTATAAACAACAAAAGGCAAGATGACAGCAATGCAGAGGAGCATCACCTTTTCCCTGGGCTGTATGAGCTTGTGGCACCATCCTGTGAAAAGTGTGGTGCATTTCTTGTCACACTTGAAAATCCATTGCAGAACCCGTGCACTAAATATTATTATGTAGTACCTTCCTCCATATTTTTTCAGAAAACTTATTTTCTACACGTTTTGGGATGAGCTCAGATTTATTGTCCACTGTCTAATGAAAAATACAGCATGTAAAGAGAGGGTTATTGTTTGTTTCTGTCTGCTTGGTTGCCTTCTGATCACATAAAATACAGCAAATCTCCATAAATGGGAATTATGTATTAATCCTTTATTTTATAGCTCATTCTTTATTCCATTGTTTGATTAATGACTTCTCACCTTCTGCTGGAATTCCTTGGTTTTCCCTTTTCTTTGTTGTTGTTACTCTTAACAAATGCCAGACACCTTTGATGCTAAAGCACAATGAATGCACATGGGAAGAGAAAGTCAGAATAGGCAAAGCAAGGAATCTTAGATACCTACTGAGAATAGAGGTGTTACCATCAAATGAGAGAAGGATGAGAAAGGGAAGGTTTCTTTTTGCTCATTTTCATTTGCAAAAGACCTTGAAAACCAAGAATAAAACTGGTAAAGTCCTAAGGCTACAGAGTTAGAAATGCCATGGTGATTTACATTTCCTTTCACATTCCAGCTGCTACTTGCTACATGGAATTATACGTGATTTATGTTAAGAACTGATACAGAGATATATGAGAATCTTATATGTTTATGTGTTGATTCATTTGATAATTGTTTTGCATCTAAAATCATTGAATAACAAAAGTTATATTAGATTATATCTGGTAATCTATAAATTACTTCCTGTTAATAACCTCCTTGAAAAATTAGGGAAGTTGAATGTTGGGTACATTTTTATGCAGGCACTGTAAGCAACTACTAGTCTGATCATATTCAGAGTTAAAGTTACAAAAATAAAAGAGAACTTTGGAATCCCTTGCTAAGTCTTTTTGTCTTCTGTAATGTGATTTATCAGAGAGGAGGAAGTTCTTTAATCTTTATTTATCACGGTGAAACTAACTTCCTTAGGAAAGAAAGACAGTTTAGCCTTGATATCTCATCAATGAGATAAAGCTACATATGGTGATAACTGTTTTTTTGTTGATGGTGATAACCTTTTTTTTGAGAGGTTATTGTGAGCTGGTAGCAAACAGGAATCTCAACCCAAGCATTTTATTTTCTGTCCTGAGAACAATGTTTTATTTATTGTTTTCTCCTCAATGAAACAAAAATGTAGAAAGAAAATTTGAGATCACCATTGCACTTTTTTTTTCTATTAAAATGAGTGAAGAATAACCAGAGACAACCTTTTTGATTGCTTTATGTGTGGGTATTTAAACTACATTGCATTTCATCTTTATTTTAAGAATAAGTATTTTCCACTAGGTGTCATCATATCTATTATTAAATCCTGTACAACAGCTCTTCCCAGTAGCTAGCAGGCAAAGTTGATGACTTAATCAGGTGTATCAAAATTTCAGTTTAAAAAGAAACAGAAGAGGTAAAAAATATAAGATAAGATGAAATTAGAGAAATTAATTCCTGAAAGCTCAGTTACACAGAAAATCAATATTCTATAAAATCAGAGACTTGGAAATTTAAATCTAAAACACTTATTTCATTAATTTTGATACTGTTGAATACAGAAGTACCTTCTTTTAATCTTCATCTCCTCCCATACCTCCCATTACTGACTATTACATCAGTCAGATTCCCAAAAGCACAAAGCAGAATGAGCTTTACCTTCTTAACTATAAAGCTGTGACATGAAAGACCAGGGAGTTTCCCTGGTCTGTTGATCCTGGAAGCCACATCCCATGGCAGGCAGATCCCTTTGCTCTAATCATCTATAATATGCAGGAATGGATGCATATTATAGAAGGTACTCACATAGCTCTTCATGCCCAAGTATTTGCCCCCAGGCTGAGTTGTTCAGTGCTCCAGAGATACCAGAGAGCTCTGCCCAGGTGCTGTGATGATGTCAAGCTACCCAAGTGTATGTAGCACCTATTTAACACACTAATACAGGACTTGGTTCCCCAGCCATAAAAAAAAATACTTTGGGGTAGGATTTCTTTCTCTTCAGACAGAAGTGAAGGTAAGGCAGTATTTCCGATTTTTTGTAGAATAGAGAATGTGTCAGAAACGTGCTCAAAGGCTGATTCAGGATGTTACAGGCCCTGCTGTAACTGCATAGCTCACAGCACTCTGGTTTCACTGTCAAAAACATTCCTTAGCTGTCTGACTCTATGCTAGATTAGCTGGGTATAATTTTCATCTTTTCCATGGATGACTAGAGAACTCAAGGTCTGTAAGGGATCATGGAAATCAGTAAAACATTTCTAATTGGCCAGAATATCCATTTGATTCTGGTTTCCAGGCTCTGTGCCTCAGAACTATTCAGGTAATTTTTGTTGAACATGCAGACTCTCTATTGGTGCTGTTCTCCCCTAGACACCTTCTCACTCAAAACCTCCTAATTATGTTTCCACTAGGAAATATTTCATTCTGAGGCCTGTTCTTTTTCACAGGAACCTTACACTAGAATCTCTTGGCTAATTACATCTATATGCCTTACAGGGAGAGCAGAGACCTCAGACACTGCATAATGTGGGACTATTTACTTAAAATTCAGCAGAAGTTTAAAGGTGGCCACTGGGAAAATGAAACAGTCAAATATTGAAGTTGTTCAAAGAAACCAAAGCAATTCCACCCTCATCCCCACACTTACAGTAATTTAACATACTTATTAGTCTCTCTTCTGTCATGATTCTACCTTTAAGTGAATTTAACTAAGTGTACCAATTATGTTATCTTAAGTTTTTATTTTTCAAAGTTGAAGCTATCTAAACTCCCAGCGTGAGGAACTTAGAAGGTGACATTTCACTAATGACTGCTCTGAGAAACTGACAGAGATTGATAGAGTGGTTTTAAAGATGTCCCCATGAGAAGCATCTTATATAAAATGAAAATGACACCGAAACTTTTAAAAACTAATTCTGTGTAGTGCAAGTGGTTTTGTTTACAAGAAAGTACTGCGATAGAGAAGCACTTCAAAGTAGTTTTCCAAATGCATGGTGTGTATTTTTTTGTCTACAAGTGTCTTCAGACTATTTTTTAAACAACAATTTCAAGCTTAATAACAACTCACAGAAAACTCCTTTTCACCTTCCTGCATAGCAGAAACATGGACATTATGGCACAGGCTGTGCACTGGCAGCTCAAAGAACCAGTACTGAACAGGGAATTTTCTTTTGTAAAACCTACAAACCTCAGTATGAATAGGTACATACAGCATACCCCTATCCTGCCACGAACTGGGAAAGTAGAGCCTTATCTCCCAACTTGCTGTTATTAAATGTGTTATCTCACTATAGCTACTAGAAACCTCAAGGCTTCATTAGCACAGGAACTGCATTTAAGGCTTTGCTCTTCTGCGGGAGGCACAAGGACCAGGGAGATTCTTTAGGTTCTCCCTACTGCCCTCTTCCTCATTCTGGCAGGCACAGCCACCAAAGGTTACTGCACTGTAATCTGCATTTCGAAGCCATGCATCTCCATTTCAGGCATCCTAATATTAATGGAGTCTCTCTGCAGCCAAAAACCAAACATGTGAAGAGAAACCCATTCATAAAGAGAGCAGGAGCAGTTCTGGGTACCTGGGACAGCCCAGCCCTGCTCAGTAGTTCAGATATGCACTAACAGGACACACTGAAAAGAGTGTTTGATCTTCGTGATTCAGTGTGATTTTTATACCCAATTGCAAATGAAAGCAAATACATATTCCAGAAGAATATTCTGTGCCTTTAGGTAGAGGTAAATGTGCATCATGGGAGGTGAGCAGCATTCATTTAAATAGGGTAGAAACACCATATTATATCAGCTTGGTGTAGATTTCCCTGCTTTGTCACCATCCTTCTTTCTGTGCAGGAATATATTAGGCACTGCATGCTGCTTGACATTCATCAAAGAAAAACAACTTTGATATTTAATCTTTTATACCATTTCAGAAGTAAACCTCACCACTCCAGATTTAGTAGTTAAAGTAAAATTAAGCAGGATATAAGAGCTGATAGGAAATCTGATGTTCTCTAGCTTGAAAGGATTCATTCTAATAGCCTCATCATTACTTCAGAAGAAATTCTTTTTAGAAGAAATAATGAGAAAGGAGGTATTTTATTCTCCCTTGACTTAGATATGATCTTCAGGCCTCTGTTGGTCTAGTCTCTCTTTTATGAAGAAAAGTGTGTGAGTATGAGTATAAATGCCAACTTCACTGATTCTCCTGTATCCTCTCTCTTCTTGAAAAATATTTAAAACCAGAAATAGAAGAGAGTGTTTGAGATGGGAATTGTCATCTATTGATCGTGTGATCTTAGTTGTACAGTTCTGCATGGCTTTATACAGTTCATAAGAATCTATTTCATTCACATGATTTCAATTTGAAAAGTGGCTTAGAGAGATGCTAATCATTGCTGCTATCTGTTTCTTAAATTGTCATCCCATCAGGTGCAGTGCAGGTTTAAAAAACCAATATCCTTTTCTTCTGGGTATATCAATGCATTAAACTCTTCTTCATGAGAAGCATTGCCAGATCAATAAGACATTTTATCCACATTTTCATGGTGGTCCCTCGAGCCTCCAGTTTCCATCCTAGCTATTAATTGAGCCAAATGACAGCATATAAAAAAAAGATTTCCAGCTCCAAATCCTTTTACTAGTCCTACATTGAAACCATTCAAACTGATATTATTCCGTTGCATGGGTGCAAGTTTTCCACTTTATTTCTTTTGGAGAATATCATGTCCCCTTAGTATTTTTTTCATGGTTATTCTTTTCCACCTGTGGAGCAACCGTTACAATGACAGAAACTTTTTAGGTCCAGTGCCTAAGTCTGCAACTGAAAGCATTAGAGGACATTTTTACTTAGACAATGTCAGCATTGGTTTCCAATCCTGTGAGACCTCCTAGAAATTACCTTCATCTAATTATGAGATATCAGTGCAGTGATGTACATCGATGTGACTGTCTATCCATTGAAAGTTCATCTTTTGAATCCTCTTGTCAGCTAGGCTTTGCAATGACATACCCAGGATCTCTGGTTCCCATGCATCACTGATTTCATGTACCTGCCTTCCAGGCTTCCTAGCCCTGGGCATGTAAACTACTTCTTTGGTCCTGCTGATGAGTCTAGCTTTCAAACTAATCTTCCTCTAAAGAATACAAATATACCTGAACACTATTTTATAAGAAATAAATTAAATGGAAGAGCAAAAGCCTTGAGACCTGGTGCATATTACCAGTAAGGAAGGAAATTTGCCTTTTCGAGTTTACAGCTTGTTACTGTCAAGGTATTATATATGAGACACTGTGACAGGGACCACTGTTTCTTTCTGCATCTATCAGGCAGAACCGTACAGAGGAGCACACATTTATCACAAGGGTCACCCAGATCATTTGTTTCTCAGTACTACAAACAGCTACATTTAGATCTGGCATATCTCACCTGTACTGAGTATGTTTGCCAACATTATACATGTTCCGTGTATTGACATAGAATGGATTAAGCAAGGTAAAAAACCTGTAAAGTATGGCTCATCATATGGGTCATCTTTCTGGGAAATTAGTGGATGAATAGAAATAACAGAACAGAAGCAGTTCTGGAATGAGAGAAGATAGAGCACAAAGATCAGACAAGATACAGCATGAGAGTATCAGAGCTGTGTATGGTATATGGGTGGTATACGGGCAAGGCATGGGTGGACAGATGGCTCAGGAGAAGAAGGTTGAAAAAAAAGAGCAGAAACTCCAACTCTAACAGCTCAGTAGAAGAGCTGCCATCAATCAGAAAGTATTCTATTTGGAAGCAGGTGGGTTTGGCAGTGTTTTGGGACATGGAGCAGTTTGAGAAAAGGCCTCTGTTTATCTAAAAAGAATAGGCTGTGCTGCACTGGTTTCCTCTGCCCAGGCTAATATGGTTCAGCTGGTGCTAAATGCCAAAGAAACAAGGTGCTTGAATCCATGAGCAATACTTGGTCCCATAGCTCTGAAAGCAGGGCAGGAGGTTGCAGTGCGTTGGCCACCAGCCTTTGAAGAGCAGTTGGTAGGTGCAAAGGCTGCAGCCAGCACCAGGTTCCTGGGTGAGGTGAGAGCACTGTGATATCTCTGAGTCCTTCCCTTATGGTCCTCCCACAGACCAATATTTTTATATTATAGCTACAAAACCCTAAATGTTTCTAGCTGTCCAACAGATTCATGGGTTCAACATCCCATATTGTCAATTTTCTCAGTAATTTTTATGTTTTTCTATAACATCCCCATCCACATGAACCTTGTGATGGCAATTTCATCTCTCTCTAGCAAGAAAAAAAAAAAGACATCATAGTCTTTCTGTATCATGTGAATGTGACAACACTTGATAAGAAACATTAAAAAAGAAGAGAAATATAAAAACAGCTCTAGGTGGTCCATCATTTTAAGTCAGTGTTTGGGCTTTTGATTTTTATTTTTGGTTTGTTTTTTTTTTTTTCCCTGTGCTTAGGTTTGGCAGTGTTATTAAACTGCATGTTTTATATTTCATGATGACAAACTGGAAATACAATCAGTGCTAGCTTCTGAAGAAAGACAACACAGTGGTATCAGCTCTTGAAATGACTGCTAGTTATCTTCACTTTGTTAAATTTGGGTATTTTCAAATATCTGAAGGTTAAAGCTGTTAAAATTGATTTTGGATTTGAATATCTATTGTAAAAATATTTAGATACTATTATTACCATTACTATCACTGGTATCACTACCACAAATATTAGTATCCAATGGCAATAGTCACAACCCCAGAGAATTTAGAGTTTAAAGGAAAATTATTGTTAAATTTAGAGCAAAGATGAAAGTTAACAGAAAAAAATTACGCAATATCAAGGAAAATTAAATTGTGTAAAAACCCATTCAAAATCCCTGTATTTTTTTCTGGTAAATTACTGTTGAAGTACTGATTTCACTCTCATTCCTGTTTTTAATTCCTCTAGTTCACAAAGAAGAAAATTTGGATGGTTTCCATTTCTACATGTTGTTAGTATGTAGATGGTACAATAAATTCTTTGAAGGCTGATTTCTTGAGTGAAGTGCAAATAGGATTCAGCTTTACCTATAAATGCACAAGTGGTGTTTTCATAACTGAGAAACCCTAAAAGGTTTCACCATAAGCTTCAAAATGGTACGAGGGAATCTTCTGAAAGAGTCATACTACAGTTTGTGCAGTGTGCCAGCAACATGCTCAATATACCATTTTTTACATCATTATTTTCTGGTTGTGATTTTGTTTTTCTTTTCACTGTAGACTTGCCTCCCCCCTGTTCCTTTTTCATTTGTCTCTAGGCTTAGCCTTTCCATGCTTCCTTAACTTCAGGTTTTTACTTTTGCTTCTCTGATTAATTCTTTGTGACTTTTCCCTTAACTATCCATATTCTCTAGGGGTTCTCTGAGGGTATAATTCTGAACTTCATGATCAGAATGACTAGAATGACCTTCAATAACATTAGGTTCATTACAAACTTTGTCAATACTAACTCTTCAGTTTTTGCTACAGATTTAACTGTATAAATAATAACATGACACCAAGACAGAAAAAATGAAGCCCAATTCAGCAACAATAACAACATCAACAAATGACTACATATTAATATAGGAATTAAACTTTGAAACAGAGAATTAATCTGATAACCTGGAAAGAAACAATCCTGCTAAATCTAGATAGACATTTAAGTCAAAACACCTTCTTGGAAATGATGAAATCAACCTAAAATAATTAGATTTGTTTTTAAACAAAAAGTTTAGCTTCTCTTTATCTGACAGTATAACCTCTTGAGCAAACAGAAGGTTCATTAATTGCTGTTTCAAGAAGTGAAAACTGACATTGTCAAGAAATAATCCAACTCCAATATTGGGAAATGGAGGAAAAGCACCAAACAACAGCAATAAAATATCAAAAAATTAAAAAATGGGGTTTACACTAAATTTTTATATTACATTATTCTTATATTGCGTGTCTATGACACAGTTCAGTAAAAATTGTTGGAAAGAGCCCAGCTCCAGTGCTGCATCAGTGGGCAAATGTTTACATGGCACTTTTCCCAAGCTGATGTTTGTTACCTCTCATGACTGTACATGCCCTGGTTATCAGTTTTGCTCAGCACTGACTGCATCAGAGAGACATACCCTCAAAACTCTAACTCTTGAATGACTGCTTTCACATTTAAACCTGCCAAACTGGGCTACAAAACAAGTCAAACCTACTTCTTTAAAAGTTATCAGTGCTACTGTTTGTGCTAGTGCTGGTTTATCTGAAAATAAGTTCAGGGCAGCCTGGCAATTCAGTTCCATCTGACACAAACGACACCAGTATGAAAAATCTTTATTATAAGATAAATATGAAATATTTTGATTGGATTTTAGAGAAATGAAATTTTGGGTCATTTGTCTATACCTGTTTTCTTGTCTCCCTTTGCTTCATTATAAGGAGGTGGGTATAGACCTCTGTAGTAAGTTTCTTTCTCATTTTCCACTCTAAATGATTCACTTAACTTTTTCCTATGACAAGGAGTAGCTCTTTCTTTCTAGCATGACTCTGGCTACCCACAAAAAAGATGTTCTTTTCTCCTCCGAGGTGTTGTCTCAGAATATTTAGACAATAGCACCTGGGATACAAGGCCAAATGCCCACCTTCCAGGTTATCCATTGCCATGTGCACCTGGCTCACTCAGCACTCCATTGGACAGACCTTTCTGCTCAGCTTCCTTCAACACTTCATTCTCTTTTTAGACAAAGCATTCAGGCACATGTCATCTCCTGAAAGTGGCCTGAGACCTTTTTTTTTGCTTTTCACTCAAGCCACTGCAAGAAGATATTCTGCTGCAAACCATAGTCCTCTACTCAACTATCTTTCCATTTATGGGTGTAGATTATAAAAATTCAATAGAGATGTTAATAATCTCTTCCCATCTTGTGCTGTAATTTCCTCCTTGCTTGTGTGTTTTGCTTCACTTTTGATGACAGGCCCATAGTTCCCAGGTCATCATGATATAAACCTTTTCTCCGCTCTACAAATGCTCTCCATGTTCATGTTCTGCACTTCCAGGGGCACGGCATGCTGAGTCTATCCTGCATCTCTCCTCTTCTAAATGCAGAATCCTTTTCACTTTGCAATATCAGTCTCCGGACAGATGACCTGTGAGCATGGAAGCTGCCTGCTTCAGTGGGTTGGTCTGAGCCTAATCAAGCCTGAGGAAGTTGTAGATGTCAAGGCATCATAAAAGAAAAAAAAATACACTAGACAGATTAATCAGAGCATGGATTTTTAAAACATTTATTAAACAACAGACTGCCTGCGGTTGTTGCACTTGTCCTGTCTTATAGCTGTTCCTGAGGAGTTCTGAACCTCCTTTTCACACACAAAAATATGTTATTAACTGTAAATACAGGCCTGAGACACACATAAATATCTGCTAAAATGAGTCTTGCATATATTTTAATGAAGATACGTTGTGAGGCTGATTTGGGGAAACAATGGACCCTTATCCAAAATTTATTAACACTTCTTAAAAATAATTGCTAGCAAATAATGAAATAAAAATTGAAGAACAGATATTATGAAACCATAACCACATTTCTATCTCATTTCCATTTACATTAAAAACAAGATTTTAGACTCTGTACAGAATCGAACCTTTTCTGCTATTTAATAAACAAATTGCTTTTGTTCAAGAATGTTGTCTGTGTTTATTTTTGTTTAATTTCTTTTTTTCCCCCTGTGATGTCCCTTATCTATGTATGTGAAATTACAAGCAGCACAAGCAAGTATTCAAATAAGATTTTTATAAAGGGAATTTTAGTCTCTGATATAAATTATGTTTGATATGTCCCTTAAGTTAAAGTTTGTACTGCTTCAGTTGTTCTTAAGTATGAAGATGTTTTTAGAAATTGATTCATACAGAGAGATTTAACATTTCTTTACCTCATAAGGTATAGACAAAAAAAATCCTCTGTAGGGAAGAGCCCACCTGTTTCTGCTATAACTATTTACATGTACTTATCAATTATGCATTACTGCATACTACAGGGCATTTGTCCACCTTAAAAACAAGAACATTGCCACAAAAACTTAGAACAGTATCAAATATGTCAGAATAATCATTTTATTTTAGCACTGTACAGTGTCTTTATGCTTAGCAGGGAGTTTTGGTTGATGATGACACTGTACTTGAAGAATTCTCCAGAAGTTTCTTCTGTCATAAAAATACTTGTTCCTTCATCAACATGAATATTTTGCTTCCTCTTCATGACAGCTGTGGTGAAGAAATGGAAAATTTGGTGTTCTCAGTATCTTGCTTTCTTGATATAGAATTCTTTCATTTAGAATAGATATTCTTTCTTTTAGAATAACCAGCTGTCCCTTGGAAATTCATGGGCTATCCATGGAAAACTCAGAATAAACTCAGAAACTCTATGGGCCTAGTTTCTTGACCCAGCTCACACCACTTGGTGTAAGTTAAGAGCATCTGTGTTGTCAAGGGCATGCAGTCAGGAAACTTTTCAACACAAAAGGGGATCAAAAGTAAAGGGAGAACTGGTAAGTGTGTAATTGTTGGGCCACCAAGAAACTGCAGGCACAGCATTGAAGAGGCACAACCTGAAACTTGTACTGATATGAGGGGAGAAACATGAGGAACATGAGGATTTAAGATATCCAAGAGCAGCTTGTGGGACAATGTGAAACTTCTGAAAGAACACTTAAGAGAAAGCGATGGGGTGGGAAAAAGAGGAAATTTAGCAGAAAGGCATATAAACAGGGCTTGGTGTGTCTAACCTGGGGCTGGTCAGTACCCTTCTCTGACTAAGCCTGGTGTCAGACCACCACAGTCTGTCCTATTTTCTCATTAAATAATTTCTTAAATACCTCTGTGTAATCTCATTGTTTATTCAGTGTATCAGGGCTGTGAGGGCTGATTGCCAGCATCCAGTGAGACTTGTGTGAGTGGATTTGGTGCCAGCAAGGGGGGTCAGACCAAGGTGCCTGTGACCTGTGGTGTCAGCTACTGAAGCTTGTGGAGGTCTCAATCCAGCCACTGGGGTGGGACTGGTGTAAATACCAGGAAAATTGGTGTGAACAAAGTGAGGGAGAGGCTCAGCAACAGCAGCTGGAGGAGGACTGTGGGTCACAGTGCATGTACTTGGTGGTGGCTGCTAGAGATTATCAGAGGCTTTGCATCTTCCTCAAACCTGGTGTGTGTGTAATTCACCAGCAAACCTCATGCTGGACCAACTGGTAAGTAAGAGAACCATGTGGAGAGTTAAATCACCTGGGATCCAGGCAGGGTTGCCCAAGAGACAGAGATGCCCTGCCGGTACATGAAGACCCTGCAAATGTGTGGGTGCTTGGGAGCCTGACCTTCAGTCCTGAGCGGCTGGAGAAGAGGAAGGGAGCTTGACCCTCTCTATGTCTATATATGTCCATATGTCTATGTTAAAAGAGTCCTGGTCATGTTTATGTGGTTGCTGTTCAAGGCAGCACCTTGTCTTTGGCAGTCTGAGAAGCTGTCTGTGTCCTCTGTGTGTCTGTGTCTGGGTTCCATGCTCAACTTTACTGTTGTCTGAACCCACAAATGACAAGAAAAGCACATTCATTATCTTGGGACAGGGAACCTCAGGTGGGCTACAGTGACCAGGGGGTATCCTTGGCCCCAAAATCTGTCAGAGGAAGCATCCCCTTAACATCCCATGCAGTGTTCCTTTTGTTTTGAGAGAGGAAGAAGAGGCAAATGCTCTTTCAGAATTCTGATGCCTCTCTAAAGACATTTTAATTTATTTTGTGGCTTATATTCTGAGGATAGGAAAGATTAAAATTTGCAATAGGCATTATGAAGAAAATCAATGTTGTGTTGTAACTGATTAAAAGACTATTCCGTTTGTTCTGTGAGGAATGGTAGATGTGAATGCTTCAGGTTTTAGGTGAACTTGAGGCAGGATAATATGAGGAAAACAGATGATACATATTAGAAAAGAATTATGTGTATATGAAGCAGTGGCAAAGAGATCACCCACTGTTCTGGCCATCTCTAAGAAATGTGAAATTGAGTGCCGCTAGATCAGGACACCAGGACACACAAATCTGCTCCCCACATACATTTTAGGAAACAGAAAAAACTCAGAAACTCAATGGGGCTACTTCAGTATTGCCAAAGTGTAACTATAATGAGGAATTAAGCTCACAGGATTTGATGCATTAGGTAAGCATCCTGTCTGTGGCACTATCTCTATCTCAAGTGCAAGTTTCATTTATTTAATGAATAGTGATTCTATTTTAATTACTTTGTACACTTCACCGACTTTTTTTTCCTGGTTCCTTTCCAAGAAATAATCAAAGAGAGAAATTCATGAAGCACTGGTCAATACTGAAGTCACTTCTAGTCAATTTGCTCAATTCATATTAATTCAGTGGTTCTAAGCCCACTGGCAAAACTTTTGTGTATTTTTTCAACATTGGGGGAGTCTCAAGAGAATGATAATAAAGAGGAGTGCATAAAATTTGCATGGTTAATCATGCAGCAGCCATGAATGATGCCAGGTTGCCTTCATGGTGAAACTGTATATTGATTGTTCCTATTACAGTCTTCATACACAACTCCACACTTGGTCTCAATTATCACTGATTCAAATATGAGAAAATGTGAAAAGATTTGTCTGGGATTCAACCTGTTATATCACCCACATTTCTTATAAACAGAAAATGATGAATTCAATCCCAAAAGAACAGGAATTTTAATTAGATTTTCCTTTTTGAAAGAAAAAATATTCTTTAATTCCCAAGAATTCTTCAAAGGATACTTTGAAATAAAAAGAGAGAAGGAGAGAGAGAGGTAGAGCTTACAAGTCTCATGTCATTCCAAGCAGATTAGAGATTCGATAGCATATTTTTGGGAACTTTGTAATGGGAACCAAGGGGAAATTGCTAAGAAGGAAATACACTTGCTGAAAAGAAAAAGAGAGACAATACTGAAAAGGCTTTTGTAAGATGAAGAGCAATTGCTTGAAATTGAGGTTAAATGATTGAAAAAATAGGACAAAGGGCTAGCAGGAACTTATCCTGTACGACTTTCTACTTTCAAACTTTGCAGTCAGACTGTCCATAATAAACTTGCCAAATTTAACAGGTCCATCACTTGCTTAGTCTGGTCTGGCCTATCTGGAATATACTCTTTTGAGGTAGAGTGTGGGGAAACTTGGAAAGAAAAGGTAATGAAATAAGACTGTTTTATTCTATTTTGACGCTTAAAGAACCGGTCCTTTATAACACCAGTACAAAACCAGAAATATTTTCAATGTAATTAAGTTATTTCAAATCCAACTTCTGTTGCCCTAATTGGTTAAAAGAAAGGGTCAAGGGTGACATATACAGAATCATTTGCCATAGGTTCTTGTTGGAAAAGGAAAAGAAAAAAGATAAGAGAAGAGGAGAGGTTCGGAGAGATTCGGAGAGGAGAGGAGAGTTCCGGAGAGGAAAGGTTCGGAGAGGTTCGGAGAGGGGAAGGGAGGGGAGGGGAGAGGTTCGGAGAGGTTTGGAGAGGTTCGGAGAGGGGAAGGGAGGGGAGGGGAGA
>VZTZ01008544.1:18729-101829 GCA_013400955.1 Drymodes brunneopygia | reverse complement strand
AAAAGAAAAGAAAAGAAAAGAAAAGAAAAGAAAAGAAAAGAAAAGAAAAGAAAAGAAAAGAAAAGAAAAGAAAAGAAAAGAAAAGAAAAGAAAAGAAGAAAAAGGAAAAGAAACAAAAGAAACACAAAACTCCCCACATATCCAACAAGTTTACCTGTAATTAAATATTAAAATGATAAAACAAATACCTCATCTTTTTGTCCATCCATCTTCAGACGGAGTCTTTCCTGAAATTATTTTCTGAGTGGTATTATGTGCTTCTCAATGTTTGCACACTGTAACTAATCCTGAGGGTTAATCCTCTAATAAATATAATGAGCAATAAAAATTATCTGTGATAAGGCCTGACAACAGTGTTTGGAGCTGAACTTAAAGTTCAAAAGTGCTTGAAGGGCTGGATTTTGTGAGGGTCTCAATTTGATTTAATAAAGTTGTTATCAACTAGTAAGAAGGGAATCCTGCGTTCCTAAGGCAAATCAAACAGTTTAGAAATGGATCTTTCTGCTGCAAGTATTAAGTTTTAGATACATACAGACACTAGTCTAAGTTCTTTAGCTCAATTACATTTTTTCTTTACTTTTTCCTTTTCATTTATTTTTTATTTTTCAATACAGCTCTATTGATAGCAGAAAAAACTATTATTTATCATTATATCATCAGCAACTTTTTGTGCCTTCTGAATACTTTTTCTTCACTCAATTCCATTCCAAATAAAAAAGGGCAAAGGGTTAATTAGACATTTCAGTTTAAGGAGTTTTTAATTTTTTTTCCTGTTATTCGTACTTTTTTCCCTTTGATATTGTTTTAAGGGACAGATCCTGTTTATGCTTTACTTTAAGCTTTATTTCAAGGATAACAAACACTTCACATTTGCAAAATAATGTGCAGACACTACTTTATTGGTGGTGTGTAGCTGCCGTGGAGGTTTCCTTGGAAACCTCCGGGGGAGAGGGCACAGAAGAAGAAAAAGATAACTAGTGGAGGCCCTCCAAGGGAGCCAAGCTCCCCCAGGAAAGTGAAATCACCATGGTCTAACCCAGGAAATTCCAGAGTAGCCATCTGGAGTGTCCATAATTTCCTCCCTCCCCCCAAGACCTTTGTACTATCCCCTGTTGTCTCCTGGGCCCCTGTACTATCCCCTGTTATCTCCTGGGCCCCTACTCCTCTCGATCCCATAGGACCAGGTAGCCTTGGTCCATCCCTATACTCCCCCAACACCCCTGGTGATTGGTCCAGTGAAGTAACTCTTATGTGGGTGTCTGACCCTTGCTCTCCCTCTTGGTCCCTGCCTTCCCCCTGTGAAGAGCATCTGGCAATAAAGCTACGCAGATACAAGGTAAACCAAGGGCCCTCTCATCTTTCTACTTCAGCTGATAGCTAACCGGTCCTTAGCTCCTGCACCACAACGCAGGCTGCAGATTCTCTGGTTAAGTGTCCATGGGACGCTGCCAGAGTGCCTTTAGGACAGGGACACTCCTGGAAATATAGCCAGCTGGAACCTGTCTGAATAGCCGGGCTGGACAGAGAAAACCCAGTGAGCTATAGTGGTGGGTACACCACATGGAGGACACAATAAGAAAAACAAATCAGAGATGCAAGGGAAATTCTGTGTCCAGTTTAGTATGATTATTTATGTTTTTAAAACTTTTCTTGATAAATAGTAATATATTTGTGTACACATGTGGCTAACCAAAAGTTAAGGAAAATCATCCCCCTTGGATCTCTCTATTGTGTTGGAATTGTGTTGCTAACTGTGAGTAGAAGAGACCAAGGTGTAACTGTGGTGTGTAAACACTGCTACTCAACAGAGCTGTAAAAGTACAGTCAGATGTGCAAATAAAGGACTACACCAGTTATCACAGCTCAATTGAAAAAGATATGTCCGAGGTCTCTTGTCACTTCAAGAGAAGTGACAGATTATCATATGCAGTGGGGACACTGTCACTATTTTTCCGTCGTGCCTACAGATATATCTAGATGTCTAGCCTTAATGAGATGAGTAAACATTAGATGTTGAAGTTAAGGCCAATATCAAGTCAGAAACAGTATCAGACTTTTTTATTTCTTCAAATTTGCAACTGAAAAGCAGCTATGATTTCATTTTGATTAAAAAAGCCAAACTATGTTAGGGTTGGGTCTTTTCATTTGAATTAATACGGTGTTAACAAAAGTACTCCTGGAAACAATGGTGTGTGTGCTTAAATCAGTCATTGCATATACGTTGAGGTAGATACAGCTTTATGAAATCCAGAAAAAATAAATAGATCAAATGGTCTGAGCCTTAGATAAAAATGTGTCAGGTAAAAAAAATCTATATAAAGACTCCAGTACCAGAAAATATATATATATGTACAGGATATGATACATGCTCTATATTTATATTTGATAAAAAAGCAATGATGATTTCTGAAAAATAATGGAGCATTATTTAAGGATAGAGTTTCTTATGGAAAGAATATGCAAAATGAAATCGATTTTAGAGTGCCGATTTTCTTCACTCTTCTTTCACTTTTCCTGAAACTGGAGCACTGAAACCTTAAGATTTCTTTAACAAAGTTTCTTTGCATATCAGAGAAATTCTTACATTCCTATTCTTTCTACTCTTGTCCCACTTTTCCCACTGTACAGGCCACTCTCTTCTTCTCTTGTTTTTCTTTCCCTGCTGGCAAACAGAAAAAAATTGAAATAATCTTTTTCTTTCCTTCTTTCTTTTTTTTTTCTTTCTTTCTTTCTTTCTTTTTCTTTCTTCCTTCCTTCCTTTCCTTCCTTTCCTTCCTTTCCTTCCTTTCCTTCCTTTCCTTCCTTTCCTTCCTTTCCTTCCTTTCCTTCCTCTCCTTCCTCTCCTTTCTTTCTTCTTATGGTATCAACTGAACTGTTCAATGGAAAAGTTAATTGTGAATTGCCAGGTAAACAGTTTATGTTCTCTTTCTTCCATGAATTCTTTCACAACACTTTAATGTGCATGAATGTAAGACCAGTTCTGAGACTATTCTGGTCAACAAATTCCATCTAAATAGTTGTATTTTTGAGACTCTGAAATTAGAGTCTTGGATTCTTTCAGCTCTTTTAATCCTAAAACCAAGGCTCATTGGTGAGTAGTTCAGATCAAGTCAGCCATGAATGGTTAAAAGGATGAGATTTTCTTCACTATAATTTACCTGTGCAATTTTCAAGATTTGATGATGTTTTAATCCAAAAAATAAAATCACAGAAAAGAGTTGTCTCAGAATGGCTTTTTCTACACTTGTCTTTTTTTAATACATACATATAGTGAGTGCTAGTTAATTTCTTGTTCTGTTAGTGCAATTTCCCTGCAAAGTGTTGACCTGAGAGCCTTTACTGTTGACATTTTCTGCTTCAGCTGGTGTGGCAGTGCCCATATTTAGCATATTTCTGGGTAAAAAACAAGATATAGCTGGTTTTGAATCCCTTTTAATTAGCTGCAGTTCTGCAACAACATTCATTACTTTGCAGAGTGTATCTAGAGCTGATGCTCTGTTACATTTCTTTTAATTGTTTCCTTAGCTGTCCTGAGATACCATCTGTCTCAGGTACTTGTTGCTGCCATTATTCCAGCAATCTTTTCACAGGCCCAACTATGTTTATGCCCATGTGTTTTTATGTGTGTCTACTTTACTGTATTCCCAACTCTCGCTGAGAGTTTGAACATCCTTTTGTAGCTTAGCTTGAGCTGAGGTTTGAGTTTCTGAGGCTCACAGCTCAAGATGATTGTACCTGCCTTTTAGTCCTAAGATTTTTTTACATCATTTATACCCATGAAAAGCTCAGCTATTCTAACATAGGTGCAGAGCTGCACCTGCCTGTGTGTTCAGTGGAACTAAAACAACTGATGAGTATCTGTACTTTTCTAGATATATGATGAAGAATAGTGAGTTCAGAGCTTCATTAATCAAGAGCTGATTTTGATGACCTGTGGCTTCCATGCATCCATGAAAATGACTCTCCTCTCCATTTTCCTTTGACCAACAATAAAGTACAAGATTATACTAATAAAGTGACATGATGCTCCCAGGTAGTAATTTTCTGGGTATCAGGTGTCAGGGACATCCCTGACAATATGAAGGGTTTACACATAGGTAGAATTTAAGCTCATTAGGGGGCTGTCTAGAAATTTATTTCAGTGAATTATGGTCAATATGTCATCAGCTCTACACCATCAAAAATCCTCAAAATAAAACAAACCCAAATAAATAGGACCTAACAACAAAGTGGGGCATAAATTCTGTGAGTGTGGAGAAGAAAAGGTATGCAACATCTGTGACAGAGTATTCGAAGGATAGGAGATGAATTCGCTTTTGGTGCACATAGCTCACCCTTCTTAATAACTACACAGGTTAAATGTCACAGGACAAAATCACAACTCTCTAAACTTCCTTAGTGGTCAAATTTTTATTTGATTGTGAAGTCAGCTGATGGGTTTGCAGCTGACAGCCTAAACAAAATCAATTTGAATATAATAAAGGCTTTGATATGAGTTCAGATTTGAGCTGCACAGACCACAGGCATAACAGCAATACAGGAATCAGATCACAGAATCATAGAACGGTTTGGTTTGGAAGGAATCTTAGTGATCATCTAGTTCCAACCCTGCTGCCATGGGCAGAGACAAATTCCACTAGATCAGGTGGCTCAGAGCTTCCTCCAACTTGGTCTTGAACACTTCCAGGGATGGGACATCCCCAGCTTCTCTGGGCAACCTGTTCAAATGTCTCACCACCCTCACAATAAAAATTTCTTCCTAATTTTAAATCTAAACCTAGTCTCAGTTTGAAGGTTAAGGCCATTTTCTCTTAACCTATCACTACATACCCTTGTAAAAAGTCCATCTCCATCTTGCTTGCAGATTGCCCCTTAAGTCCTGGAGGGCTGCAATGAGGTCACCCCAAAATCTTCTCTTCTCTGGGATGAAGAACCCCAGCTCTCTCATTTTCATAGGACAGGGGTTCTAACCCTATGGCCATCTTAGTGGCCATGCTCTGCACTGGCTGTAACAGGTCCATGTCCTTCCTGTGCTGGGGACCTCAGATCTGTGTGCTATAACCTCAGATTTAGACAAATATTTAGAAGCCTGCTTCTCACTACAATCCAATGAAATTTTGATGCGTAGTTGACTTTGTGAGTTTGGATGAAGAGAAGTCAAATTGATCTGCCAAAGATGGCATTTAAAATTCGTGGCAAAATGGGAGGTCAAACCTTGGTCTCCGGTGCCACGGCCTCATGGCTTACTGCTGGTCTGAAGGTGCCATGATAAGTGGTGGTAGACAGGAAAATGAAGAAGCCAAGATAATGTGCTTTTACCATAAGAGGTACCTATAACTGCTGAGCTTCAGTGTGGGATTTCTGTGAAGACTTCCATTTAACTTCAGTTGCATGTTTCAGTGTTTCAGGGGAAAATTAAAACCAGTGAACTCTTATGTGAATCGAATTCTCTGTGTATCAAATGTGATTCTGCTAATGTCTCCTTTCACTTATGCTAGCAAGACCTCTCTATTTCAGCTGTTTTAGGTCATTGTATTCCCAAAAATGGATTTATCCTCTGGACAAAGTGGGGTTAATTTAGTCAAATACTTGCCAACTGACTCTAGGTTCAATTCTTGTATAGTTGTTTTCTGCTCACTCATTACTTATTAGTAGAGAGACATACTTTGCAGATTGAACAATGCTTCTAATTTTCATTTTTCTTAGGACTATCACTTATTTTTTGAGGCTTTCTAAGATGTCCCCTGAAACACTAGAATGATATTTTTATCAAATTAATGAGTCCAAGCATATCTATATATGTCTATATATACAATAAAATAATCCTTACAAGAATGTAAGATGATTAACTTGATTAAAACATTAATTAAAATGCTTTACCTGAATTTACCTGCTACAGTAACCTAAATAATAGGGTACAAATAAAGGTCAGATGACTTCTTAGGCCATGATTCTGTTAGTCATCTACCATGAAAAAGACCTAAATGTAAACTAGAAATCAATGATATTTTTGTCCTTTGGTCTAGGAAATAACTAATGATAGGGATTTCCGAAAGTGCTAGAGATCATCCATTGAATATTGTTTTCCTTGAAGCTGACTCTTCTCAAGCAGCTAGAAAATGAGCTATTAATTGCAGCTATTCCCTTTTGGAAATTCTGATCTGAATGACTCTAACTTCCATTCCAGAAGGCATTAAGAGTCTTCAGCATCCGACTGTTGGGTATCTGATCTCAATTCCTTAGTCTAAAGCTTTCTTTCACTGTACTTACTTGCATTTTACTGCAATTCTTTTTCTTCATTAATTCATTTAATTCATTTTACATGTGAGCATAATTCAACAGAGTTTGTAAATTATGATTTAGAAGTCTTTAATTTTTCAGAGTAGTTACTTTAAAGGAAAAGGAAAAACAATGTAATGAGGAAAATAATGTATTATTTGTAAGGGGATAATTTAATTTTATTTTCTGAGATGGCTGGTTGAAACTCCTCTTCATATATAAGGAAAGCTCACTAACTACTCACTAATGTTTCTTGCAAATGATATCCTGAAAATTAATATTGTAATATGTAATCCCTACAGCTGTGGATGTACATCAGCTAATATTTTAAAGTAATGCTCATTAAGATCAATGTCAATTAGCCAGAATTCATTGTTTGAATATCGATCAAGCATATTTAATTTACCATTAGTGTTAACAGAATGATGTATGAGTCAATTAAGATAGAATTGACTGAGAATCTTAATTAGATATTTAATTCTTTAGCCAGATTTAAGAAAAACCTAAGCATTGGTTTCGGTGCTTTCCCTTTGACTAGAATATCTGATTATATTACAAGGAAAATTACTGACTTATGCATCTGTATGAACTGCCTTTTTGTTCAACTCACCCTGATTTTCCCCATGTTTTCATTTATCTCCTGGAATTTCATATTTCCATCAAAGATTTTCTAAGCCTTGCATAGCAGCTCTCAAGCTAAACAGGCCCACTGCAGTGAGTTATTGCCTAACTGTGGAATGGCCTTTTCCAGAGCAATCAGGAAATAATTCCCGAGACAATCAGTCACTGGCTGCTGCAGGAGAAA
This sequence comes from Drymodes brunneopygia, assembly GCA_013400955.1. NCBI lineage: Eukaryota > Metazoa > Chordata > Aves > Passeriformes > Petroicidae > Drymodes > Drymodes brunneopygia. The sequence goes on along the minus strand of VZTZ01008544.1, from coordinate 94,745 downwards.
GAAGATTTGACTGAAACAGAAACTTATGATCCCCAAGTATTTGCACAGAGGCTATTGGACAGATTTTTAAAATGAGCTGAAGCTGTCTCTGTGCCTTATTTGCAAAGCAAGCTGTTTCTTCATTTGGTCTGTAGCTTTAGTTCCTAACTCTATTATTCCTTACCACCTTTGCTCAGATAGACATGCCTGTTTACCCTCCACATCCCTGTTCTGACACTCTTGTGTGATTGAAGTAATGCTTCCCTAATGTGTGGGGTGGTAAAGGACTGTAGACTTTGGATTTGTCGTATTTAGACAGAAATGGAAAATAAGAGAAACAGAGAGAAAAGATATTATCAGAAATTTAATTCTAAATACAATATTTTCTATTAGCAACAAGAAACAGAATAGGTGAAGAAAATATCCTCTTTCAACTGGATTGAGGCACATAACTTTGTGTCTCAAAAAAAAAAGGCTTCAAAAATGAAAGAAAATATTTCAACATTGTTTGTATTCAATGTTTAATCAATATGAAATATAACTTGTTTTTAATATTGCTTCGGAGAACTTTAATATTTGGAGGTTTCATTGCAAAATGGAATGAAATAACTCTGTCATCTCATGAAATCAAAGTTTCATACTGCTGCATCTAGAAATACTCATAGCCAAAAAGAAATTAAAGACCCATTCCAAATGGAGAACAACACTGCACTTGAATTTAAGTCTGTTTTGTATAAAACTTTAATAACCAGTGCCAGTTAATAAAAAACTCAGATGAAGCAGTGAGAAATAGCTATTGCACATATTTAAAGTGGTCAAACTCTTTTATTTATTTCAGCTAACCACTGCTGGAATAGCTGCAAATTTACAGAATCATGAATTCAGAATCAGCATGTAAGTGGCTAGGCTAATTGTGTCTCATTTAACAGTTTTTCTCTGTATAAATTAAGGGGTAACTGCTTCATCTACATATGATTTATTGCTAAATTGCCTCTTAATTGAATAAAGGTTTTTTTGTATATTTTCTTTCGGAAAGAAGAAAATTAAAGATCACTTAGGAGTAACTCTGTTTCTAAATATTTTTTTCCCAGCGATTTTTAATGAGTTGCTCTTTGCCCTTTCAAAGGCTCTGCTCTTCTGAAGTGGATAAGAAAACTGTTGTTTATCTTCTAGGGCACATGCACTGCAAGTACAAGTGTTACAATGTTGCTACAGATCTCCTTGTGCTAATGATTATCTTATTGTAAAGGTTTTGCAGGGGAAAATCATGTAATACTTGTCCTGTTTCCTGTGCATTTCCCTAAGTATGCACTAATTGACACTGTCAGACATGGGATTCCAAGTTGGGTGAAACTTTGATTCAATGATGCATGGCAGTTCTTTTATTCTTATGAAGGTAAATTCTATTAAGAAGTATCAAGAGTAAGAAATGGTAAGGCACTGAAGAGCTTACAAAAACTGTAAAAAGAATACAGAAGTTTCTCAAAAGATTAAAAACTTACATAATGAAAATTATGGATTGTAACCATTTTTCCACCACCTGCCATAGAGAAAATTCTCACAGGAGACTCTTGCTTCCAAATGTTTCTTCACAAACGTGCTGGAACTGATTTTGTGATTTTCTGAGTTGTCAGTGGCACATAGCTTTGGAAACAATTCATGGATCTCTCTAAGCATTGTTTTAGTACCTCTGTGAAAACCTTGGAATTCTTCAGGATCTTTTGGCATGCTTTAAAAATGGTACACATGCAAATAAAAACAGTATTTTAGGCTTTCCCTTCTTTCTTCATCTGTCTTCTAATCTTATTTGAAATCAATAAAACTTATTAGGAAAAGAAAAGAGAAAGAAAAGCATTCTTTATGAAGTAATTAATACTTTTCCTTAAAATTTCTACAGAGTAGTGTATCCTAATCTAGCTGTTCCTCGTCCTCACACCTTCGATTACAAATTTCTGCCTTTGTCTATTGAGCAACGCTACTGGCTGAAAAATGTAGGATTGTGCACCATTCTTTGTAGGAAAAAAAAGTGTTGATGGAATGAATTTTAATATTTCTATAGGATTAGTGAAATTCCTCTTTAGTTGATTAAAATAAATTGATCAGGCTGTTGTAATGTGAATGATACGTTACTTTTATTTAGATTAGAGCAAGATAATAAAAAGCCTTCTTTTGCATGTGGCACAACATAAACAGAAAGAAAAATAAAATAAAGAAAAACCTAAATCGAAGTAAAACAAAAGAAGCCAAGGATTGGAATGACACAAGAATATGATGCTGAAATTTTTCCATTACTTCTTGGGTCTGCTCATTCCTATTGCCTACTGCAGAGCACTTACTACATATTAAAAATCAGTTCAGCAAAAAAGTAGAATACTTACATATTTTATGTTTTCCATGTACTTCCATATACAATGAACTTTAAAAGTGAATGATTTTCTTAAATTGATCTTAAATAAAAACAACACAAACAGGCAAAAATAAAGCTGAAATTAAATATAAGCCTGAAGTTAGTATTTGGAGCTTCATCTAAAATAAGTTTGAAGTACTTGAGCATTTCTACAGTTATTAGAATATAATAGTTATTCATTTAATTATTTATTAAATAATTATAGAATTGTATATTATATAATAATGATATAGTTCTAATTATTTAGATAATTATTATAATTATTTATGTAATATTTGAAATATTGAATATTGATTTTTGGTTTCTTGTTTTGTTTGCTCATTTAGAATTTTGTCTTTGTAAAGATTCTAATCCAAATATGTCAATGAATCAATGAGAAAAGCAGTAGCAAGTACCAGGAACAAGTGATATAGAAATCTGCCATCCAAAACCTGACATCTCTATATCCAAATTTAACATCTCAAAATAATCCTTGCAAGTTACTGCATTGATAAGGAATGAAAAAATTTCTAATTGATAATGATTTATCAAGCCACCTCAGAAATGGAAATTATTTATGTTACTGCATCTATAAATGTTCACTGTTGGTATTGCACTGGAAAACAGAAAAAAGAAGCAATCATCTTCTGCAGGACAGATGGCTTATGAAGACCACCTAAGCAAGGAAAAAAAAATTTCAGGGAGCTATCAGAGAAGTGTCTGAAGGTCTAAAGTTATCTCCATTTTCTAACATACAGAAAAGTTGAATGGGTATTGTAAAAGATGTTTTCTCATTTGTTTTCTAATGGATTTAATGATAAATATAAAAGATATGCATAACCTGTTCACATCACTTCTGGGAAATCACAAAATATTTCAGATTCTCAAAATAAATGGCCAATGACTTTAATCTTGATAATAAAGAAAATTAAGGAATAGAAACCCCAAAAGAACATGACAGCTGTTTTCAGAGGTAGGTGCTGATGCATTTGCATGGAGGGTTAAAACAGAGTTGTCTTAGTGACTGAGAGATGCTATTAAAACTTTTCACTGCTGCCCTCCCAACAGATGTGAGGAATAAAACTCCCACACACCCTGTATTGGAAAAAAATCAGATCAGAAGACTGTTTGGAAAAGGAATATTTTTTTCCTTAAGCGTGTGACAAAATTGTCACTGATGATTTTGCATTGGAAGAAGATGTACATCAAAAAGCTTCAATCTGATACCTGTGGCTCTGAGCTGAATCTGCATGAGCAGGACCATAGACAGGGGTTCACCATGCCACGGGTGACAAACATAAGTTCTGGGACCCGTGCTGGCACACGAGGACACTCGGTTGTAGGGCTCTTTCAACATCTGTGAGTTGTGGGGCTGAGGACCCAGGCAGCTACAATGCCATTGTGCCACTTCTGTGCTGTTTGCCAGCACTGCTTGCAGGGATGAAGGGAATGGGAGCACTGAGATATTCTTAGAGCTAGTGACTTCAGTACTGTCACAGCAGTGACAAACGGCTATTGCTCTAGAGTTCTTCTTGTGACTGAACACATCAAAGGACAAAGAAATCTAAACATCCAGATAAATCAGAGGACTGTGTATCATACTCAGAAAACAATCTTTGTGACATACATTGCTCCTGAAGGATAGTCTGGCAGAGTAGGAAGAGAAGATCTCACAATATCAGTCCCTAAGACTGAATTCAAAGCCTATTAAAGAAAGTAGGAGCTGTTGTTGCAGATCCCTTGGAGATTTTGATCAAGGTTTTGAAAAACACCTCAATTATTTGTTTTCCTCAGTATGCAGATTATGAAAAGCTGTAATTTTGAACATCCATATTACAGCATTCCTGGAGCCCTGATGCTTTGTCCTGGGGCTTTGATGATTCTGATCAAAAGACAAAACTTCATTAATCTATAGGAAGTAGTGGCTGCCTATGGGATTTTTCAGTTGATTATTGATATTCTCAGAGCACAAAAAAAAATACTATATATTTGTACAGTACATTTGAACTGTACAGTACATTTTCTTAGTTGTGTATTGTGAGTTTTATATGGTTGTTATGGTGATGAGTTTTAGAGTCTAGTGTAGCTCTTAAATGTTAAATTATAGGTTTTCTTTGCCTTTAGCTAGAATCAGAGCATATTTTTGATACAGACAAAAAGTGTTTCTAATGTATTAATTTTACAATTTAATCTGTTTAATTTAATTTCTTGATATTATTTTGATACTGTTAGATACATAAAAGCCACCTGCTCACGCCAAAAACTATTCAGCACCGGATATTCAAACAGAAAAATCTGCTATAAAACTGAAAGAAAAAAATATTTTATTTGATATGTGTACAAAATGAAGTTATGTTTTAACTATTTGATTCATAATGCAATAGATGGTGAGAAATAGGATCTTTAAGCTGTTTGAATGCATTTCTGAATAAAAATATAATTTCAGTTTAAACAAGATATATTTTGATAAAGCTTTCTGTGTTTATTATTGTTGAATATTGCTCTTTTTTCTTGCAGCCATGGTCTGTAAGTACTCTTAAGTATCACTTTTTGTCCTGTTTGTAAGTAGAATCAAAAAAGAAGATAAATGTGCATGAACTTACATAGCTCTGAATTTTTAAAAAAAATGTTCTTAAGTTTCTTTCTTCATAAAAATAATATTTCTGGATATTACTCAGATTACTATAATTAAAAATCACAGTGAACCATTTCCATTTAGATAGATAAGTAGATTTTATTTTTAGGACTCTGATTACATCTGTGACCACATGAATGGTGGATATTGTGAAGTTTCTTCACTGAAAGGGCAGTCAGGCATTGGAACAGGCTGCCCAGAGACATGGTGGAATCAGTGTCCCTGGAAGTGTTCAAAAAGCATATGGAATTGGCACCTGGGGATATAGTTTAATGGTGGACAAAACAGTGCCAACTTAAGAGCTGGACTCTCTAAGAGGTCCTTTCCAATCTAAATGATTCTATGATTCTAGGGAATTACTGAAAAGGGACATGAAAAATCTGCCTGTTGAAAATACTCTTCAGGCCAATGAGTGTCTTAATGAAGACTGGGATCTCAGTTGCAGGGTCTGGTTATATCCTACTAAATTTCTGTTGTCACTTAAATGTGATTATTTTCCCATTGCACCTTTAATTAATTGCTATATCTACTGTCCTATAGGTTTCAGAAAAAAAAATAAAAAAAGTAGTCAGAGAAAAAGCTAACAAATTCTTTCTGAAGAACACCCATGGACTGAGGGCCTATAAATAAGTGCTAATAAAGGATTTAAGAAGCTTTGGTAACTTGGGGAGTCCTAAAAAGGATATCTTAGAACTTTGGTTCTATGTTTGTAAATTCTAGAGAAAATAGACAGAACCAAGCTGCCACCCAAATTTCAGTGATAAGTTTGGTATATTGAAAATGCTAAAAGTGTAGGCTCTGGAAGACTTTTTCCCACTTTATCAGTCTTTTGCACAGATTACTATCTCAGAGCAGCAATTGTGTCTTCTTCTGTGTGGGAACACCATCTTTCACAAACTGGTCTTCAGCCATAGTACTGACCACAGAATCTCTGCTCCTGCCTTGTCCAGCTCATATATCTTTATTTTGGATGTGTTCATAAAATAAATCCCCCAAGAAATAGTTAAATATATTATGCATTCTGAAGAAATGTTTTTAATTGTTGGTGTAAAGATAGATAACATCTAGACGATAATGGAGCCATACTCCTATGACTAAAGAATTAGTTTTCATCTCGTGATTTTCTGCTGCCTTCTTCGTCATGGCACATAATTTTAGTGAAAAGTCTTCAGTAACTCGCCTTCTGTCATAGCAACCATTTATTGTTAAAATTCATTCTGAAATTATAACTAAAGAAAAGAACTAAAAGAACCAAAAGAAAGAGGAATAAGAACTAAAGAAAAGAGGAATAACAACAGTCAATAATATGGAAGTGCCTGAATAAGCTTCTATAATTTAAGAATTTTAAAAAACCCCAAACATAAATATGTAAAATATAACTAGATAAATGCATGTTTTAGTGCCTATTATGTTAAAAATATAAGCCTTCAAAGATATAATTAGCTGACAGGCATGAGGCATTTTAGAATGTCCTTCCAGAATAGCTGTGGACTAAATCTTACTAAACTAATATTAATGTAAATCAGAAATTATACCTACAGTATCTGGCAAATTATGCCAACCTGATAACAGTGTAATTGAAATCAGAATCTGACAAATTCATGAAGTGCAGCTACACTGAAGGTACTTGTAAAGGTTATAGAAGCTGGAATTAAACTCATAAAACCAAAGTTATTCACACCTAAGTCCAAATTCTACTCCTAAATCATCTCACCGTGCCTTGCTATTGTGTGTTTTGTTGTGTATGCTACTGAAAGACTCACGTAATATTGCAGAACACAGAAAATAAGAAGGGACATAGACTGTGATTTTCTTCTTTGTAAATGTAAAGAGTTATTTAATATTTTGATTAAGTTACAATTGATAGAAAAAAACCCCTATTTTAAGTAGAAATAGTTGAAATTTCAGAACATGGGTGAAGACAGCTTAATAGTAGCAGAATAAGTTTTAACATTTTAATGCCATCTCCACTCATCCTAAACCCTCAGTAATGCTGTGCAATATATAATAAAACCCAGGCAATATTCTGCAGAGGGTAAATACATAACTCTATCAATCTCTCTATATGCGTTCTGTGTCTTGTCTGGTGAACCCAGTGTATAAAATACACATTTTTTCTAGTATATGAAGTTTATTATTGCACTTTGTCTCACAGAATTAGAACTGAAATTTTAGGTTTATCCACTTGCTTTTCATTCAAGTCATTCCTCTAACTAAATAACTGTATAAATGCATTCAGAGTAAAAATGTTGGCAAAATGACATTATATATATATATATATATGAAATAAGTGTAAAATTGCTTTTAGGATTTAGCTGATTGCAAGAGAAACTTACAGTTTGTTATCTTTTGTTTGACCATGTTCTTAATGGCTCCTATATATGTGTGAAGTTATTTCAGATTTTGTTAGAAACATTTGTTAGAACAATTAGTCTACCAGAATAACAGCTGTTACTGTACTGGAGGCACCAGCTTAAGAATTTACTTTAAATAAAAGAATTATAAGTAAAATAATTGCAGATTAGATTTGGGAATAAAGAAAAGCTGTTTTTCATCAGGGTGGTTCTCCTGATTTTGTTTCTTGAGCTAACTTGCAAATATGATTTCATTATCATGTTATAAAACATTGAAAGTATTTGCATCTGCAAATAGCAATTCAGGATTATTTTAGAAGGAAGTAGAGAAAAGAATATCTTTGGAATGCAGCAGAGGACTAGATGAGAGCTCATGGAGGCCAACCACCAATTTTAAGTGTAATTGCCTGTGTCTTCTGTAGGGGTGGTTACCCTAGGGGACAAAGACTGAAGGTCACCCAAGAACCAGGACCCATGGTGGATCAGCCCTGAAGACGGAGGGCTTCCCCCCTCCATGGAGGAAACAGTGGTCTGGACCCAAGGGTGACCAAGCCCACCTTATTTGTTATTGGTTTGCTTAAATGTCAGTTTATTGTTGGTTTCTGGAAAGTTCTACTTTGTACGGTTGATGGTTTGTTGTCTGCTCCCAACTCCTCCCCCCTCCGCCTCTCACTGGCTGTATTTCCCTGATCCGTCCCTCTCAGCCCAAGTTTATTGGTTGTTGTTGCCATATAAAAGGTCATGTTCGGAGCTGTTCGGGGCTCTTGTCCCTGGGCTCCCGCTCTGGACATAAACATTCTTTAGTATACCTACACAAGAGCCTCTCCCATCCTTTCTCCACCCACTCGAGGTCTTCAGGCAGCCTGAAAGAACCCACCTGCGACTCCCTGAGTCCCTCTGGCTCCCAAGGAATCCCTGGATTCCCTCGTCGTCGCCACCTCAGGACGAGTGTTAGGCGATTCGAGGACACTTGGGCTGCTGGAGGTCAAGACCCCTCGGAGAGCTCCCTTCAGCTGGACGTACCTCATGCCGGACCATTGTCAGTGGTCCGGCCGGACCTCTTTTTTATTTTTTTTTTTATGTAGTCTTCTATGCTAAGTCTAGAAGTAAAGTTCCTTAAGTACTCAGTGAGAACTACTTGAATACATGAACTTTTTTGACAATTTGTAATATATTCAAGAAAGATTTTTAATCTAAAAAAAAGATATTAGATATTTCATTACAGCCTTTTCTTTTTCATTTTGAATAAATGAATAGACAGCAAACAATTATGTAATATTGTTTTAATAACCACTTTAGCCACTCCTCGTGTCTCGATCAAAGATGTTGTCTGATAAAGTCCTAACATTTCCTCCTCTCCAGAGGATTGTTAGTATTTCATTAAATATAGCATCAATATCTCATTTTATATAACCATAAACTGTCCCAGATTTTCATTGGAAATGGCCAATGGACTTTTCGATAGGTGGGATTTCTTGCTATTCTGCCAACACTCTGGAGAGGGGATATGGAATGCTCTGTGGCCACACTTCATTCTTGCATTGCCAAAATTTCTAGATTCATCTGTTTCCTTCTTACTTCTTGCCTTGTTAAGAACTGTCTTACAATTTTATACTTCATTGAGAACTATGCAGTACTGTATTTTGAATTGTCACAACATGTCCAAAAGTATATTTAGGTCTACTTTGACTTTTTTTTTTCCCTGTTCTATCAGACAGGGTTGAACCATGCATGTGCATGTAATATTTTATCTTTTTTTATACTAGTAATTTTATATTGAGCTCATACGTGCATTAAAAGAAATGGCGTAATAAAGCTATGCAATATAATTATTGCAATCATCAAGCTTAAAGACTGTAGAAGAGAAATAAGCAAATAGATCATAACCAGCAATGGTTTTACTGCTACTGGGACCACAATCAATAATGTCTCTTTCTCTCTTTCCGTTTTTTCTTTCATTGTATAGTGTCCATAAAAGTTTTTGAATTGGCAGCCCAGAAGATTGAAATACTCAATTTATCTGCAGAACAAGTACCATGCAGTTGAGGTAATAATCCTTCCATATTACCTCAACCCTGACCAGGAGTGATCAGACAGGTTGGGGTTTCATTTCTATTGAGTCCTTGGCCTTTGTGCTGACTTTGCCATTGAGAAGAGAAATTAATGCCAGTTGAGACAGGGCTTATTTGAAGCAGATGCCTGCCTGCTGTGATCAGTATTGATACTGGAGACAAAATAAATAACATTTCCAGACTTCATAACAGACAAAGCAATAGCAAGAACTACAGTAAACATAAACATAACAATAAATTATTTTTTTTGTACCTACTACCTGAAATCTCACAAGGTTGCTGTTTGTCTGTGCAAAGACAGCTGAGCTAAATGCACAATGCAATAAATTGAGACTTTACCTGTCTCAATTTAATGTCTATGCTTAATCCAAAAATCCTCTGAGACATTTCATGCTTATTGATATTCAGTAATCACCTCCATAGAGAAACAAGGGAAAGCAAAAAGATGCTAGTTTCCTTCATGACTTCCTTACTAAATGCCAACTGAAGTTTTCATAATCCATTTATGTGAAAATATCATGACTATCCTTTTGAGTCACCCAAGGATCTTTGTCAGAGATGCGTACAGAACAGCAATTTCTGTCGTTTTTGTAAGAAGAAATAGTAAATATAATTAACTCATGGGCAGTTTTGCATGACTACTTGCCTGTACTCACCTTTGACCAGCATTGGATCACTTTTCTCTCTGGTGCCTAGCTGCTGGTATGCCAACTGGATCAATCAAGTAAATGAAATCATTGAGTATTCTGTCTCGGTTCTGATGTAACATGCCAAATGTGTGAAGAGGAGAGCTTACTGAGCATCCTGGGAGGGTTTATGAGAAGAAGGTAGGAAACACCAAATCCGCTGTGCAGAGAGCCTGAAACTCTAACAGCTCTACATTGGGGTGCTCTTGGTTGTGCGGCAACCCTGCGCTAGAAACAGTACACAGAAGAATCAGGAACCACCAGCATTTCTCTGCTTGAATCAAACTACTTCCTGCCACAGGTAGTCCATGATCCCACAAGGAATGGCATGCTGGCTGACCTCATACCAGTCTTGATGGAGATTTGAGACTACGGGCAGCCTTGGCTCTAATCACCATGAGATTCTGGTATTCAGTACTGGGCAAAGAGGGAGTAGGGCAGCAAGTAAGATTGTTATCATGGACTTCAGTGAGGCCACATCTGGAGTGTTGTGTCAACTTCTGGGCTCCTCAGGACAGGAGAGAGGCATGGAGCTCCTGGAGCAGCTCCAGCAGAGGGCAAGAAAGATGCTTGAGGGACTGGAACTTCTCTCTTACAAGGATAGGAGAGAGAGAGAGCTGGGTCTGCTCAGTCTTGAGAAGATACAACTCGGAAGGGACCTCATCAATATCTCTGATTATCTAAAGGGAGGGTGCAGGAAGATGGATCCAGGCTCTTCTTGGTGGTGCCAAGCAATAGGACAAGAGGCAATGGGCAGACCCTGATGCACAGGAAGTTCCACTTGTGTATGAGGCAGAACTTTACTGTGCAGGTGACCAAGCACTGAGACAGGTTGCCCAGAGATATTTCAGAGTCTCCCTCACTGGAGATAATCAAGCACCATCTGGACTTAATCCTGTGAAATGTGGTCTAGAATGACCCAGCTTGAGCAGGGAGGTTGTATCAGATGATCCACTGTGGTCCCATCTAACCTGACCTATTCTATGATTCTTTGAAAATTATAGCATTGCAGAGTAACAGGCCTTCCAGTCACTCATGGTAGCTGAAAGGCTGAATGATGCAAGCTGTGGCTTGCAGGGGAATTTTATCTCAAAGGTTCTACCAGCACAACAATATGGGACAGAAGGACTGCAGTCTTTAACATTTAAAAGAAAAATGTGTGTGTCTTTAGATTTGAGATGTGGTTATATATGTATTGTATGTTATTCATACAATTCTTTGCAATTCATACAGTAAGATATGCTTAAATGGAAGAAAAAAGAAGTAAAAGCTCATGAATTAGTCTATATATTTTAAAGGAAAATAAAGCATATCACTGTTGGTCTCATTGAAGCAATTCTTCATCAGGTCAGACCAAAGGTACATAAAGCCCAATAATCTGCTTCTTAGAGTGGACAGGAACACATAGCTGAGAAAGGAATAAATCAGATATGCACTTCCCTGGGATATGTGACAGCAAATATATACAGTTTCTGGACTTCCAGGGCTAGATAGAATGATTTTGTGTATTTTTAGGCTTGAGTGGATTTTTTTTCATGTGTTTGTGTATTGGTTTCAGTTCACCTATTTGAGTTTCTGGCTAAATGCCAGCACATTTATCAAAATTTATCTGATTTTGTTGTGAGATAAGGATTAGGAGTAGGCAAAGCAGGTTGAAACTTTAAGGCATATAAAGAGAATTTATTAACACACCCCCACCTCTCCATTTCTTTCCCACTGACCATACAAAAAGACAACTCTTCAACTTTTAGTTAGTTTACCACCTCTGGAATAGTCTTTTCTCAGTTCATGTAGGGAGAGTAGTTTTCTCTTGCCTTACCATGTTGATTCCCTGTAGGAAATACAGTTCCTATGGTTGTCAGCCTCACAACAAGCAGCTGCCTGGAAGGAAAAGATCTGCTTGTTCTGGAAAATCCCTCCCACTTTAGTAGCTTCTCCGGAACTACTACAGTGAGTATATGAGGGTCAATGAGGTACTCTTTTGAGGATGAACAGTTCTACTACAGCGGCAATGAAATCCCTTTTCTCATTATTGACAACATAAGTCTTCTATTATTCCCGGGGCAAGAAATCTTTACACAGGAGCCTTAGTCCACTGGCTGTAGCTAGAACATTACATCCCCCCCTTTTCACTCTTTTAGACCATTGCTCATATATTACAGGGCATATTATAGCTGAGTTTATCAACATGTCTTTACAAGAGAAGTTTCAGCCTCAAAGTTGGGGCACCCCTCATCTCCTCCTTCTCTGGATATAGGCTTTGCTTCATTCATTAACTTGGAGTCTTTATGTTGTACCTTTTGCAGGTGTCTTCACTCTTTCTCTTTCTGTGAGGAGAAAACGAATATTTTCAAATTCCATCCTGACCTTGAAAAGGTTAATTTGTCTCTCAACTGGGTGATGATCACACTACCTCTGCCTGCGTTAAGTGTAACATTCTCAGTGTTTGAGCTGAGGGAGAAGAGTTCGTCTGCATCACTTTCTATCCAGGCAGTGTCTGAGCTGCAGGAGGCCGGCCCGAGCTTTCTCCCGCCTCGGGCTGTGCACAGAGCCAGCCCCACCTGGCCAGGTGGGGCTGGCAGAGGCTGAGTTAGCTTGGCCTGGGGCAACAGAGCAAAGCTTTTCTCGGCTCGGCCAGCACCGAGCAGAGCCGATCTGGCTCCTTTGCCTGTAGCTGCTGTGATAGACTGAAAGTCGGCCTGAGTCTCCCCACTCCCCCTCCACCTCTGTGCCATGTCGGCCAACAGCCAAGGTGCGTGGCCTGGTCGGACCTCACCGTATGGCACGGAGGGGAGAGAGTGATGTCTTCTCCCAGCAAACCAGAAGTCTAAAAGATCCTCTCCTGGTTTTGCGGGTTCTGGAGGTGGAAACTATAATGCCTCCTTTTGGATACATTACTTCCGGCTTGACCTCTTTCCTTCTGTACTGGAAATCTTCAAATAAGGTTACCCCACAACAGTGTGTCCTGCTACTTTTTCAACCTATATGAACTATAACATTGACTATTTTAAAAATATGCCTTTAACTCATGTGAAAAGAATGGGGATGAACAATTGTTACTTATTGACCTTTTCTGTGCCTACAGTTCTGTAGAACTGTATCATACCCCTCTCAGCATCACTCTTCTGTAAAGAAAAAACTTCATTTTGGTTGTTTCTTCTATGTAAATTCTCCGTGTTGATTGTTTCTTTACTTTTCACAGCTGTTACAAATCCCTTTTGAGGGAGACACAGCAACATTTTATGAGCTGCATGTAGTGGTGAAGGACATGCTGCACTTTGAACAAAGAAATAACAATGTCTTCAGATTTGTTCTCTCTTCATTTCCTAAACATTCCTAACACTTTTTACTTATTAGATTGCTACAGAGCATAAGCTGTCATTTTCCCAGAAGTATCCGTTATAACCCCATCAATGAGTGCATCATTCCACATTTTTCTCCACTGAATTGCAATTGCCTTTTTACCACTCAGCCAATCAGTTACATGACATTATTTGGCTGGCAAAATGATTTATTGTGGTTTTTTTTGTTGATGGCAAAATTGTAGTACATCTTTTGTAGTTTAGTTAAAAGGAAAAAAGCAACCACAAAAAAACTCCACTATTGTCAAAGACCACGTCATTTATCTAAGCAACAAGTACAGGGTGCTGTAGTTGACTCCATTCTCTGAGGATTTGTGAACATTCTGTGTGTGCAATTTCAGCCTGGCTGTGTTCCTACTATGCCACAGAATGAGTGAAACCTGCTGTCATGAGAAAGCCATAGAGCTTCATTAAAATAACTTACAGTTTAATTAAAATAACCATATACCACTGTGACTACTTTAGTGAGGTAAGTTGTTCTCTTGCTTACATTAAAGGATAGCAAAGCTGGCACATCTGTGTTGCAAAAATACCCCAGATGCTAGAGCAGACATACGCTCGCTGACGTCTTGGTGGACTCTCACCCTCCCATATACTCAGACATGAAAATAAAACCTTGCAATGTTATTCAAGGGAGCATGTGGATAGATATTTCATGAGGCTGCATAGCCAGAGCTAGAGTGGGAATAAGAACTGATCCAGGCAGAGAAGAAATGAGACAATCAGCCGGCAGTCCTTCAGTATAAGGAAACTTGGTGTTAACATAACATCCCAAACTCCATATATTCTTCCAAATTCTCTCATGTCATCTGTAAAACTTCAGCAGATTTAAGGAAATAATGAAATATGAAGGAAATCAAACCATTCACTCTCACCTAGAAGCATGCAGTTATGATCTCAGTAATCAAGTAGTGAAGCATTCTGCCCAGAACAAAAGCTCAACCTCCTAGCAAAATTAGAGGTAGTTTAAATGCAGTTATTAATAGAAACACTAACTGGAGTGACTTACTGCTGAGGCAAGCTAACTGAACAACTTTGCAGCTCAGAAAATGACAGCCACTCGGTGCCTACAATTGCCTTAGGATGTGCTCTGACAAAGTCCATGGAAATGTTCATTAACTCCCACATATGTTCATTAGGTCAGCTCAGTCTCTCCAGACATACTTGATTACCCTTTTGCCCACTGCAGACTTAGCAAAACCAGAGAGGGAAAGGGATACGCCAGATGTAGGGCAAGATTCTCTGGCCCATTAAATCTGTGATAAAACATGTCAAAACAGGCACTTCAATTAAGAGTGGAGCCTGTTGATGGTGAGAAATGTTTCTTGTTCACAAGGCAATGTTGGATTCACCAAGTGGCTTCTCCCATATGGTGTGTTGCTCACCCTGGAAAAGTAGCTGGGCTTTGGACCCCTACCCAGTCTGTAATACCAAACTGCTCTGTATTTATTTCAGTGGTCTGTAACTGCAGCCAAACTATGAAGTAGAAAAATGTCCCAAATCATGCAAAATTATTTAGAAGAGCTCATGCTTGAGAGGATGCTAAGGAACTTCAGAGAGACCCAGCAAAGTGACTAAATGTCAGAAAGATATATTGGTTCAATTTAAAGCTAGCCATCATCCTCATGAACTAGAGATATATTTTATGAGCCAGCAGATCTTCTTAACTCAGTCTATTTTAGACTATTTTATGAGCGTTTTTGATAGGTTTGATTACAGCAGAGACAGCTTTTTTTTTTTTTTCTGGGAAAATAAAGAGAATAGATGGTTTCCAGAGGAAATAAGATAGATCAAGGTTTTTTCCCCATAAAGCAATTTTTTTTTCAGAAATACAGGCATCCTCTCCCAAAGTTCTTAAACATCTCAATCGTAATGAAATTAAATTTAATTTTTCTTTCCATCAATTTTTTAATCAAGAAAGTTCCCAACGTATATCAGTGTTAAAAGTTCCATTGACAACAACAGAAATAAAAGAATGGATAAATTATTATGTGAGATCCACTTTTTTTTGTTTTAATAATTTTGATACACAAAATTTCAATTTTCACAATTAAATATCTGTACTGAATATTCAATGAACAAAATTTCTTGGAAAAGTAAGACTCTCTATCAAATATCTATTCTTCCAGGTGAATTAACATTTCCTTCCAAAATTAAAAGTTAATGAAAAATTTTTGGGTTATTACAAAAGCAAAATTTTTACCTAAATCCTTGTCTAATTCTATCATTTCAGATCTTCTTTTAAACAATGCATTCAAATCATGGAAAATTGCTAACATCAGATCAATTATTTACTTTCTTTCCTCTCCCTTAAACAATATTATTCCAGTTCAGTCACCCATGCAGCAGTATTAAAAGTTTTTCTTCAGTCTTCTAGATTTTTCTTTAGGAAAGAGAAAGAATCCATTATACAATCACATTGAACTGTGGAGATCTTTGGTATTTAGAAAGTACTTAATTGTTTAGAATTTACAAGGAGCGTGGAAACAAGGCAAGAAAAAACCCTCTAGGTATATCTGAAAGGAGTATAAAATACCTATTTTGAAATTTCTAAAAAAAATATATATACATATATATACATATATATACATATATATACATATATATAGATATAAATCCTAATTGCATGGTCCACTTAAAGCTTTATTATTAGAGTATCTGAAGAGCTGTATAAAAAATAGATTTTTATTTCATGCAGGATGGTGTTTTCACTGTTACAGTGAATGTGACAAGTAAGAACTCTGACATGTGTCATAAAGTAAGATAGTCTGACATTTTTGTTCAAACAGTGCTCTCATCAGCAAAAAAAACCAGTTATTGCTTCATTGTTTGATATTCAAATTAAAGTTTTGCAGTAGTAAGCTGTCTTTAATTATATTACTGCTGCTCATTAATTCGTTAAAAGTACTCTACACTCTAACACACAGAGCTTAAAAACATCAGCCAGGCAAATTGTGATTTCCAATGATATAAACATATCTCCTGTAGCATCCTAGAGATATTTGAGGAACCTGAAATGTCAGAGGAAGAAAACTGTCATAGGTGATATAAAAACATTGAGTAGTTTGGTACTTGACAGAACAGGGATAGGAATAATCTCTACAGATCAGTACCATTACTCAGTGAAGTCTCCTTAGCCTGTAGAGGAAGTTTCTGACCCAAGTAGTCAATAATAATCTAGGTTTGATCTTGATTTGATCACTGTCCTAAAAATTTCAAAAGGGAAATAGACGCGTAGAAAAGTGCATATACACTTTTTTAAAGGATATATTTATTTGTAAACCTCACCCTTGGTGTGCAGGCTCACAGCTAACACTGGCACAAAGTGAATATTTATAGAATAACTTAAGTCAGAAGAAGCTCCAGGAAGTGGTGTGGATATTGCTACTTAAGGGTCCAAAGTTAGAGTTTATTCCATCTTCAAGGAATGTCTGAAGAGCTTCTGTTAGCTCAGAAAAGACCACAAAATAGAATGACAATACTATTCCTACGATTACTGTTTTCCAAATAGCTTAGTATTCTAGTTTGCCTTTCCAACACATGTAATAAATTAAAGTACATTTTCTGTATTCTATACAACTTTCATTTACTTCAGAAATATAGATTCTAATTTTATTGCCCTCACTAGAAAGTTTTGCAAATGTGTGAGCCTTGAATTATGCAAACTTACATGACTGCATTCTTTGCAGCTGTCAAACTGAGTTTGCTTTGTAAAAACTTATTCAAGAATCAGTTGGTGGAAAAGTATTTTACTTATTTGTTCAGATGACTAGATGTTTTTATTAAAGCAGTTTTGTAAATAACAGTATTAAACAGCTCAGAAGTAAACACGCCAAATTAGAGAAGTTACTACTGATTTTCGCTCGTTACACTTATAAACTTTAAACTTTCTAGGGTAGAAAAAAACTCAGAATAATGTAAGTAGAATTTATGTGAATTTTTTTGATTTTTTAAAAAATTAAGTTTAGGATAACAATTACATACATATACATAATTATCTCCTTTTCTGCAGCCACTATACAGGAATACAGGAAGGTTAAGGGGGCAGTAATAATCCAACATTAGCCACACAGAGTTCACACAAGCAGCAGACAATAGGAGGAGCCAAAGTATCCAAAATTCACTGCGGGCATACTCACTTCTCAACTGGCCCCAAATAAAGTTTCTATCCTCTGTCCCTACAGCGACTTCTCATTGTCCTCCCCTGGGGAGGGGAAAAAAAATCCGGGGGGGATTTTTTCCTGTCAACATTCTAAAGTGGGTTACAGAGAGGTAACGTTAGAAATGTACTAAAAATTGAATCCATTCACTGGGGTCATTCTGCAGAAGCGGCCAGGAAGGAAGCAGCACAAACTGGGTGAACAATCTGTGGGGATGGTGGTGTGGGTTGCTGCTCCCCCAAGAGTCGGTAGCACTGCTGTCCTTGGCTGGCTCTCGTGGGGTATCTTTAACATCTCAGTACCTAGTGGTCTCCATTGTTAAATTAAGACTAGTGGCATTTTGTGGGTAAAATGCAAAGCTTAATTAAGAGCTTCAAAGTAATTTTGTGGCTCCTCAGAGAAGAGCTCTAATGGTGCAAAACAACATCAGGTGCTGAAATTGTAAATCCTTTAATGACAGAGCCTGAGACTCCTGAGATCTTCCAGAAGGTGATTAAAAGAAGTGCTGTGAACAATTGCAATGAGAATACTACTGGTAACAAAAATAATAACATTGTGCCAAGGTATCAGTTTGGGCCAGATATTCCTGCTGATGGCATTTAAAGAAAAGAAAATTTTAGCACCTTGGTTTCATTTGAAAAACAAAATATTTAAATTCTGAATCCTAAAAAGTATATTCTTAAACTGTATTTCGATTATACAGGAAAGTACACACGAGGGTAAGTCATCTTTGTGAGTAACAAAATTAAAATATAGTTCTTAATGACTACAGCTGTTGTTCAAAAGTCGTCTCAAAATGTGGGTTAGGTTCTTCATTGTTCTGCTGAAACCATTGAAGAAGATTTTTTTTCCACTTGCACTTATATCAGCCATGAATGCCACAACTGATTCTTTCAAATACTGTATTTATAGGGTCCTTCATTTAATAAGGGGGAATTTTTCCTTGGCTTTTTGCTAATTTAAAATACTTTCTTTGTATGTTACTTGGGAAAAATCTGAATTTATAAGATGCATCCTTTGAGTACTTTAACAACAAGCTACCATGTTTATTTGAGCCTATTAACTCACTATCCTATGCAACTGAAATGAAATGAAAATTGTTCAGATGTTTTTATTTTACAGGAAAAATTGACATAATGAGTTTAGCTGTAACAGCCTAACCTAATTAGGCCAGTTCTAAATTGTGTAGTAAAACTAAGCAATTTAACATATCTCTAATCTGAAAACACGGACACAGAGAAAGGCTTTTTTGTAAGGAGAAGATGTATGAAGTATTTTTTATTAATTTTCAAGTGATGCAACAAGTAGTACAAAAGAGAGGTTAAAACATATAAACCAAACCAAACACACATTAAAGTTCACATGGTCTGTATTTCACTTTGCAAAGTGTTCAGCAGTTATTCCATTTACCACCCAGCAAACAAACAACCTAGTGAGGGAGAACAGCATTTTGTGTGACAAGAATTACAGAAAATGTAACACAGACTTCAAAGAAAATCTGAAGATTTTAAATAGATCATTTTGTTCCTTGCCTATCTTAAAATTAGTAATCATGATTTACATTACAACTGTTCTTCAGCTGTATTTGGTACACTTAGAAAAAATTAATTAATAAAACATGTGAAGCTAATAGATAAATAAAAAGGAGATGTGAATACATTACAAGCCAACCATTCCTTAATAACTAATACATTTTTAATCGCAATTTTCTGAAATGTAGGGAACTCTCTCCCCTGCGCACACACTTTTTTTCCTGATAATATGAAAATTAATAAAAAAATAAGAGATTAATAACAAAATAATTTATCTTTCTTAGTTTAAAAAGACCGCATTATGAGTCGATCTTCATTTATTGCTTTCACCATTGTTTTACTTTGGATTGCACACACCTGCACAACTAATTAAAAGTAGCAGTTATCCACATGAACTGAACAAAATGTATACCTTTAGCAGTACATTTGACTCCATGTACAGGCATGTGATATGGAACTTTTTTGGCTTAAATCTAAAATTTTATTGCCTGAGAAATAATTTTATTTTAATTTTAAGCATAAGGCAATTAGAATTTAAATATTTTCTACTAAAAAGTGCTGTGTGCAATACCACGTTTAAACCTATAAAGTAACTCTACCATTGCTTTCCATTTTTGGTATCTCTAATGTACATTTCAGGGCCATATACTTATTGCATTTTGGATAACCAAAGAAACTATCAGTATAATTAATAAAATATTTTAAGTTTTTGTTTACATTAATCTCCTTCCTTAATTTGCTGTAAAATTATTATTATCAAAGCAATATTTATTTGTTGTTAATATTGGTATGGTATTAATATGTAGATTATTTTCTCTACAGTTTAAGATGAACAATAATACAAAAGTTGGAACTATTATACCTTTTTTCAAAGAAATTTTCAACAAAAATTGGAAGAAAATACTTATCCTTGCTTTTTAAAGACTGAAAAAAAATACAAAATTGTTTATGACACAAACTTCAGCTAAAAATAGAGAAAATCAAAGAAACAATCCCTTTGTATCTGTAAAATAAAGAAACTAAGAAAAAAAAAAACCTAAACAAAATCAAAACCACACAAAAGATAAAATTCTCTTCTGTTCACATTCCATACTCTACACTGATGCTCTCAAAACTACTCTGTAGCACCTTGTGCTTTTGGAATTTGTGTGTCTTAACACAGACAAGAGGATGTTGCCAGTGGAGCAATGGGCCCAAGATTAAAAAAGCCTGATTTTATTAGCTTTGTCATTGATCTAATAATAATTTAGTTCCATTAAATAACTCCATCCTCTATGTCTCTGTTCCACTTGTTTGGACCAGAGAGCTTTTTGTTATCTCATCTTTTATTGTATTACTTAGGACTTGATATCACTGAAGAATCTGGAGAGTGAGGTACAACGTCAGAAAGGAAAGAACATTATACCATTGACCCTGCAGGTCTGTCTCTGACTGGAAATACTGGAGGATGTTTAAGAAGAGCACACACTGTTGGTCGCTTTCTACCCTCCACTGATATTTAAACTCCAGAGCATCTTTGATCAGTTGACATTGCAAGGACTATCCCCTTGTACTTCTTTTGCCATCTATTTATAGAGTTATTGTTCACAGGTTGTCTCATCTGCTCTATCCTGCTGATACTGTCTGCTGCTCTGCCCCCCTGACAGAAGTTTCCAGAAGTTCTCTGCCCCCAATATGGAACACTGCTGTATTTTATTTGTTTTGAACTGAATCTCTATTGGTTGTATTGTTTTACTTTAATTACAGTACTGCAAGTTTTGATGAAAGTCTGTTCTACACAGACCTTATGCATCATATTCAAGATTTTTCAAATCTTGATTAGGTGCCCCTTTGGTCTTCTTTCTAGACAGAAGATACCCAAATGATACTTTTATTCTCTCCTGGTAAGGGAATTTTTTCACCTTCTTGCTCATTATATTTGCCCTTCTCTACATTTTCTTTAGCTGTGCTGTATCTTTCCAGAGATGCCAGGAACAAAAGTAAAAGTACAGACAATGTTCGTAGCTTGCAAGGATTTCATTCAATGTCAAAAGGACATTTTCTGTCCTGTTTTCAACAGTACCATACAGATAATTAGCAAAACCATATGAAAAGTATATATAGGATTTCTAAACTGGCGCTTTCAGAGCTAGGATCTCAGGCCAAACATGAGATTTATATTGCTGGAGTCCTTGATCCCCAGAACTGAAAGGGGCCCATTGCAATTCATTTAGCTCAGCTGCAGTGCAAAATTTAAAATGCCAGAGCAGACTGACTTAAAACCACAGTACAGACTTAGACACATTCTCAGAGCTGGGTATCTGAGAAAGAATATCCACAAAGACAAAGTATGAAGTAGAGATTTGTGAGTGCTGAGGGCCATATGGAACCACATGATACCACATTAGTACCTATATTTAGGTATGGCTACCTGTCCTGCAATCACACTCCCCAAAGGATGCTTGGCGTAATTTTTGGCAAGACTTATCAGCTGCAAAACTACATTTTAAAGAGGTTTACATTTTATTTTGAAGCGAACATGGAAAGATTCACAGGTAGAAAAAACTCCAAATCATAGGTCATACATGAATTTCAGTTCCCTGTTTAGGTTGTCATTCATCCAAGCACACATGGAAATGCAGCCGCAAAGATGCAAAACTTGGGAGTTTCCAACAGTATGGGAAATCAATTAAAATAATTTTTTCTTCTCTCAAGAAAAGCATTTTGCCTGCTTTCAGAATAAGGATAATTGAACTAAATCTAGTTTGACATATTGCTGCTCAGTGTAAGTTTTCACCATCTTCAGATGGTGATTGGTATAAGATATATATTTCAGATATAAAGTTTCAGAAATGCCATTCTTTTTCCTGTCTCTAGGAAAAATTAAATCAAAATATCATGACTGTTATGAAGCACAGACAGTAAAAGATGCCCTTTGAGTCTCTTGCTATTGCTTTTGAGTTAATAGCAGAACATTCTGGGAAAATTCTCTTTTTAAAAAAGCTAAACCACAATCAGTAGTTTCCAAAGTAATCAAGACCTTTTAGAACTATAAAACTTTTAAATTATTAAGGATATGAACTTCATTTTGTCAGTACATTACTTGTTTTGAAAAAAGAGAATACCAAGATTAAGGATATTAAAACTAGAAAATAGTATTAACTTATTTTGAAGTAATCGTTCAAAGAAAAAAAAACCAACCACATGGATGTTTCCCTGTTTGAAAAACAAAGTTTTTTATTGTCTGCTAATTATCCTGATAGAGTTGGCTGGAATACCCTCTACTATTAGAGAAATCACAAAGAGCCTCACATTTGTATTGTGACAGCTTTTTTTTAAATCTTGTAATTATGCAGACACTATGGTAATCTATCATTGGGAATTGTTGAGTTGCTACACAGTTACATTGGGTAGTTCATCAGAGGTTTGCACTGGCAGATGGTAAACCTTATAGAAATTAAATGTGTGTAATTTATTTTAGTTTCCTTTCAAATCTTCTTCATTGCCCAAGGCCAGAAGAGGTAGCTTTTCCACGTAGACTGCTTTCTTTTACAAATCTGGGGCAAACTCTTTGCTCAGAATCTGCCATGAAGTATGCCTTTGGCCAGATCTTCAAACCAGTGGAAAACTAAGTGTGACAGCAGAGGCAGAGGCAGCAAGACTGGGGCTGCCCTGTGCTGGGTGTGTCTGTGGGACACCTGATTTACAGGGTTGATCTCACAAGAAAGAACACCTCAGCTACATGAGAGTAGAAATCTGGACCTTTATAAGGACCAGCTAATCACAGGCATCCTTCCCAGGCAAACAAGGAAAATTTTTCAAGATAATTTGGTCTAAGTCTCTGCATGCTGGTGGAGTGCATGAGATGATAGTGACCATGGTCTTGGGAAAAAACCTATCTCGACTAAAATTATTATTCAGTCATCAATCTTAAGTTCCAATTCAACAGGACTTATTACACTGAATAAAAGGGAACAATTGAAAATTCAAAAATTGATTGTTTTCTATACGTGAGTAAGTAGGCAAAAAACAAACTAAGTTCAAGCAATAAGGAACTGAGATACAACTATTACAGAACATCAACCAGGAGATGCCCTATTGCAGGAGAAAGCCTTAAACTCAAGATTCTGGGAATTTGTATGAAGTTCGTGTTTGGAAAATTTTGTTCCTGAGAGGCAAAAGAAAACCTATGTCTCAACATCTTTAGAGATTCCATATACTTCTTTTCTAAAATGAAAAGATAAGTAAGATTTCACATAAGATGAAAGAGTATATTCAGTCTAAGAAACCAAAAAGTGCTATATAGAGACCACATTTCCCAAACAAATATTTTGGTTTCAGTATTTCATTTATATTAATGACAATGTAACAGTCCAATTCTTTAATCTGTATTTAAAATGTTAGACTAAACGGGCTAATTTGCAGAACTTGAAAAAAATTAAGCAAGATTTGTTTGTGTTTTATTCAGAAACCTGCCAAGCCACTTTAATTTCCTTCGTAATAAAGAACATCTCTACAAAGTGGAAGGCTGGAATATTCTCTCTCTTAATTGCAAAACTTTGCATTTAGACCTTTACCTTAGGGAGTAGTAAGCGAAAGAAATCCTGCACTAGCTATTTTATGTAGACTGAAGCTAACAGAATGTTTCATTGTCTTCTTGAATGCTTTTCCTTTATTGCCTTCTATGTGATCTTCTACTTTTCCTCTTCTTGGGGAGGGTGTGTGTGTGAGGGGAGGGAGTTCTAGGCACATGTGCTGCCATAGCAACTGCTACCATTTACTCTGATGAAGACCAAACCTGACTTTTTGGCTCTGTTACTTGAGCCTGGCTGTTTTCAAAGCTCTGAGGTTGTTCACGGTAATTTCTAATCATTTCCTTCATTGTATTCTCCAGAGGCTCAGTGGATGACCTAAAGGAAAGCCACCTGACATAGTGCCAGGATATTTCCCTTCACAGTCCAATCTCATCAGTTTTACTGGTTCATCACTGCAGTACAAATTAGCCACTACATTACAACTGCTAAAGCCCCTAAGTGTTAGAATATTAATTATTCTATTTCTAGCTTTGCCTAAAATTCCCTGCATTTGATGAGAATGGCACGAAGGATTATGTGCTACTACCTTTCTGTGGGGAATGGAGGAGACCTCCATATACAGAAAGTTTCTATTTTTAATTTTTTTAAAGAAAAAAATTTTCTATTTAATTAATCTGGAGTGATAGAGAAGAATAGAATACAATAGACCTTGTTTTCTTAAATGAAAAGAGCACAAAGAGCTACTCTAGCATGATTAGAGATTTCTCTGTAAGGGTTACTTGTAGGCTACAGCCAGCTCTTCATGATTTTCCTTGCCAGAGTGGACATTACTCAAGCATACTGCATGCCAGTTTCTGACACAGACCATAAGAAATTGTTCTGCCTGACTTTAAATTCAAATGAGAGATAATACTGTCCCCAAATCTGCCCTGGTCCAGGGAGTAGAAAGACAGGATTTCTCCACAACGACTCAAAAGCTGCCACTGCTGCAAGTGTTCTTGAAGTATTGCCAATTGTTTGCTGTTTTCATTGGTTAATTTTGTCAGCCTTTCCAGTCTGGAAACATTGTAAAAAGAAAAGCTCCTTGTTCCTGAAAAAACTGGTAGAAAACGCTGTCTTCTGTTTCCATAGGATAAAACTGACTTTTACTCGGTACTGATGTTAAACAATACATGCCTGTGAAATCAGCCTTCTGAAAATCAGAGGGACTAAGCAGCTAAATCACATGCTCACATCTCAGATAAGCAGGAATCAGAGTCAAGGAAAAAGGTTAAAGTTATGGTTTGAAGAAGCATTTGAGAGGCTGAATACTTGAATTTTGGACTGAATGATTTTTCATTTCATGGATATTTTAACAGATGCACTTGGTTCAATAGAGTCCTCTGGATATCAGCATTAATACTAAATTATTCCATTATGGTCAGTACAATTATAATGAATGCATGAATCATTAATGCCAATATTTCTTCTATAGTTTCTTACAGCAGTAGTTGGGTATTTCCAAGTTAATGCAATCCTAGTAAAACTGGTACTCCAAAAAGTTAAATTCATACAGGAACAAATGTAGAAAAAGGCTCCTGGGATGATTGCAGTGATAAAGAATAAATCTTATTGGCCCAGACTAAAAGTGTTTGACTGGATTCACCCAGCTGAAAGCTCCCCATAAATACCTCAGTGGAGCAAACATCTGAGAAAAAAAGCTGTAAAAAATAAAAGACCATGGCGGAGCAAAAATACATTACTCTAAACTGGTAATGAATGCATTTATTGGATTCTTTCTAAATATCCAGTCCATGAAATTTTTGTATTACTGTCCAAATAGCATGGTGAGTGCAAGAAAGTAACCCACTTTTGAGATAGTTTTGAATGACTATAATTAAGAGAATTATATGAAGTAAGCACTTACAATAGCTGAGGATGTCACTGGTATAAGCTTTACCTTCAAGGGCAATCTTTGTGAAGACCTTTTCTACAGTGAACATACTGCCTTGTCTTATTCTCTTTGGAAAAAAAAAACAAGCCAAAACAAACCTCTCCCCCAACCACAGAAGAAAATTTATATTAAAAAATTACCTTGCACAAAGGAAACCAGAGCCCTATGCAGTTGTGTGTCTCACCCAAAGGATGCTGTTTGTTAAGAAAACCTGGACACACATTTCTAGATGGGCTCAGCACTGAATGTTTGGGGTAAGGAGGTTTCTGGACTGGGAGCAAACTGAAATTGAGTTGAATAAAAGGAGCACCCATCCTTGTAGCAGCTGCAGCTTGGTCTTCTTGCATCTCTCCTCAATTCCTTCATTAGAAATATATTGTACTGGTGTCTGCCTCCTATCTTTCTTGTCTTTTCTCCTACCTTAGAGCCAATTCTGCCTTTCCAGAACCCAGCTAAACTCCTTTCTTTTGTAAATTCACAAGACAAAGGAATTATTTAACCTGGCCATCCATAGGCTTTGTCCTGCCTCTAACATTAATTTCTTCTTTGCTATTTCGCCAGCCTAATCCACATCAGAACATTTTTCAATTGCTTTTGCTGTTTGGTTGTGGCTCTCTCATTTCCGTATGAGTGAACTGTCTTATTAAGTATTTGTATTTTTATTTGCTAAGAGATTTAATAGCTGTGTATGTGTCAATAGTATTTTACAGATGTTTACAGCAATTATATCTAATTTAATTGTTCCATTTAAGGGCTGCCAGGGCAATGAGTGATGGTTAGCAACATAACATTCTGAAAAGAGGTGTGTTTACTGGTTGTTCTTATTAAAGATATTTAAAGAAGTGAATTTAGGTGTTACCTGGAAGCAAAATGAAGAAAAGGACATTCTTGAGGTGTATTGTATGTAGGAAAGGGTGTCCAACACTTCACATACTATGTGGATTGCCTGTGATGGAGACTGATGAAAATACAGGAAAACATGTTGCATTTTTCAGGCCTTTCAATTTACACAGTTCCTGAAAGAACAGAAACAGCAAATGCCTTTTGTATCCTGCAGCACACAGTACAGTTCCTGTAAAGAATTAACAACTGGAAGCTTTTTGTGTATTCTCTACTGGACAAAATTCTCTACATGAGGAGGAACAGAAACTTTTAAAAGGACATAGTCATGAGTACTACAATGGGAATACAGGTAATGGAAAAAGAGAATGGGGAATAAAGTTGGTGCAAAGAAATAGCAGAAAGTAAAACAGGGAAATTGAACACTGTAAGGATTAGCTAAGTGAACACCCGCCTTCTGGCTGCTGGAAAGGAATTTTTCTCTTTCCACTTTGAGACTGATAGTTGATTATTAAAGGTGGCATAATATTTTTCAGTTATATTTTACTTTAACTGCACTGCAGGCAATCCTCATGTAGAGAAATAATTTATTCTCAAAGCCCAAGATGTTACAAATAATTACTTTAATAGTAATTGAATTGTCTTATTATCAGTATCATATAAGAATTATATTTGAAAATGCACTAGTGATGATATGTAAGCTTGTAATTCCACTTAAAGTGATACATGCTTCAATTACATGTCAACTGAAATTAGTGTTAAACCTAATGAAAACTGTACATGCTACTCTTCAGGCTCTTTCTAAAGCCACTGTGAGTCTTGCAATCCATTGAGTATGACACTAGCATCCATAATGTTGCCATTATGGACAAACATTGCATTTATATATAGAATAGGCATCTTTTACATGCCTATTTCAGCACAGATGCTCTAAACTCATACGTATAATACCATTACAGAAATCTGACAAAAGATATTGTTACTAATTGCCTTGACCCAAGGCAATTAGTTTGCCTTGATATACAATTGAAATGAAAAGAATCTCATTGCAAAATATGAAGTCTAGAAAATAGGTCAAAAAAGGTCATGGCACATCTGCAGTCTGGAGCTCATGAACATAATTCATATTCTAGTATCTGCAACCAATATAAAGGGTGGTGGGATGCATCTTTTGTGAAATGGATTAAAGACCATAGAGGTAAATAATCTGATGTATAATTCTACAACAGCTTTAATTTTATGGCTGAAGGAATAAAGATAATGTGAAAAAAAACCATTCCAAATCTTATAATTGTTACTAAAAATATTTCAAAAAATTTATTATACAAACATTCTGGGATAAATTAGCAAACCTAGTCTGTTAGCAGTCTTGACTGTGATGTCAGAAATACTTTTGTGTGTAATAACACAGTTTTAAAATCCCATCTTCAGGTACCTGGATAGGTATTATGTTTATACTTCACAATGAGTTTTTTTGTATTTTCTGGGTGAATGTATCGTAAAATGATCAGGCTTTAATAAATATACCACTTTGAAATAAGAGGTGATTTTACAAATACCATATGATTGTAATGGACACACTTCTCCCATCAAAATCAGGAGGACTTATAACATTAACTATAAGAAAAGTGATGTGCCTCATGTGTTTTGTCCAGTTTTTCCTGATATTCCATATGCAAGTTCAGCGGTGGAAAATGTGCAGAAAGACAACAGAACAACCTTTCTTTGGAGAGTTCAGTGAAATAAGGTTGGCATAATCTTTCTTTTTCTTTTGGAAAAAGAAAATACAGCCTTCTCTTTACATAAGTGATTACTGTAACCCAATGAACATGACCTTATTATACTTTTTACACAGCTAATAAGAATACTGATAGCTTTCTTTTTATATCTTGTCTTTATTTTCTCTTTCTTATTGTAATTTATAAAGGTAAATTATTGCAAAGATTGTTTGTCAAGGGAATAACAAGTGTGGCCCAATATCTAGTATAGCTTCAATGCAGCTGGGTGATTGTGATTCAGTAACAGCTACACAAAGAGCCAGAGGAATGAAACAACAACAGAGAAAAAATTTAAAAGGCCACAATCTGTTTTAAAGCCCATATCCATCGTGACTAAAGGGAAGTGAAGGTAAATGCCAGCCTTTCCTGAGAAAAGCAATAGTGTAATGATTACCTATTCAAAATTCACACTTCTATAGTAACAGTTTGTTTTGAGACCATCACCAAAACAGGCCATTATACAATGTGGGATAGTACTTGAGGTTATTTGCTTTCTCCCCAGTTCTGAAAGGTTCTGGCAATTGTAGAGGTCAACATTAGAAACATAACAGATACACTCCTTTTTCTGGGAAACCTCTCTGAAGAAAGTATTTGAGGTACATCTAAAATAGACTTTATGAATGTGTTAACTCATGTTTCAAGCTGACAGAGGCATAAATTTTTTACTCCCTTGCCAAAGTGAAATGTTGAGAAGCCATTATTTTCATTAGTTGCATCAAATTCTGCTGACAGTTTTGGGGATTCCTACTTTTTGAATACTTCTTTCTAATATTAATGCAGCATTTTACTGGGTGTCAAGCTATATTTTAAACACCTACAGAAGAACAAAAGAAAATGGATTCCTGAAAGACTGAGATATTTTTCACTGGTTCTCAGCCTGGGACCCAGGTTCAATTTCTTCCTCTGCCTGAAGCAATTTACACTCAGGTTTCCCTGTTCCCAGAAGAGTACGCTCACTATGAGGATATTCAGGGTTTTTGGCTAAAATCTGTCAAATTCTCTTGTTAAACCTAATCCAACTCACGCTGGAGAATCCTACTTTCTGATTAACACATGGGGGCTGTATTGCCTGCATTATGCAAGTTAAGTCAGCCCACAGTGAAAGAAATGAGTCTCACTTCCTCCTCCCCTCTCTTAATGATTGTTGCAAAGGAACACAAAAGCAGTTTCCTAGGTCAAAAGACTTATTTCATACTGTAACACATTACCACCAGGGCAGTGGGTAGTGCCTCTCAGCTGCAGTGCTAATAGCTATTTTAAAGTCAAGAAGTATTTAGGTATAATGTACTTAGAGAATAAGTGTCAGAATCTCCTTGTGATGCTAGCTTTGGGCAGTCTTTTTGGATCTGTAATATCACTTAATGATTATGTATTTTGTACAACATAAAGAAGGATTGGGATTAGGAAATACAGAAGTAGAGGATTAGACCCAGCTCAGTGAAATCCAAATACATTTAGATCTGCTGAACGCTTCAATAAACAGTTACAGGGGATTCTATCACGATGAATCTTGTCTCCCCACCTTGTCCAAAACTAGTGAGAGTTATGAATCTGTGCACATTTTTGTGAAAAGAGGCATTCATAAAATTATTCTTGTTTATCCTTAAGATTAAATTAATTCTCACTCAACTCCATTAGATATGTCAATAGAGTTCACTCAAATTTGATATTTTCATAAGGCTCAGGTTATGTGTTTCCAACCCCTTTTATCATTCAGTATGGACACTGTCTTCTGAGGATCCTGCCATTTGTTGAGCAGATGTGGGATTAATTATATATTGAAGTGCCTTGTTGAACAGAGGTCCATTTCCTATTAAAATCAGATGCTTAAGTGGATGGCCATATATGGGATTTAATAAGTTGATAGTGTTTTATATATGAATGTAATATGATTATTTTTATGTAAAACACTTCCCTTTAGATTACCAGCTCTAGTGATTCACAAACTGAGATGTCCAGTTAGTTGCACAGTTTCCTGTTTCACACATGGAATAAATTTACCTCAAAAATATCTTCTCTGGATACTAAATAATGATAATATAAAGAGATGACAGAATGTGTTTGTCCTCAGGAAAGCAGGAAATTGAGGATATTGAGCTACAACAGCAACAGCAACAAACATGAAATTGTGCATCATCTCACACAAAAAAAGTTAAGTTTATGGTACTCAAGAGAAAATCAATGATAAAACCCATTTCAAAAAAAATAGAGGAAGTGACTTTCACTTGTTGCCCATTTCTTCAGGAAAGTGCCAGGAGGTGTTCTTTCCAGCTTGCCTGCAAGGGAGATGAAAGGCTCCTCAGATTAATTACTGCTCGGTTGTGACAGGCTTGGGAGATGGTATCTATTCCAGAGACTATACTTTTTTTTTTTTTTTTTTCTTTTTTTTAATGGTGGTTTTCCTTCATTTCTGTCTGATCTCTGACTCACCACTGTGGAATGAAAATAAAAGCTTTCTGTGCACTGCCCAGACTGCCACAAATGTTATCCTGATGGTAGCATATGATTAAATATAAGGTTTTTTCTTCAGCATTTGTATTGCTGCTTGTAGCAGACCCTCTGCTGAATGGAGAAAGCCCAAGATCTTTCCCAAAGCACCTTGGCGTGCAGTGAAATATTGGTATTTGAATTAGACCCTAATCAGAAGCAGCAGAGAAAGTGACGTGTTTCAGAGCTGCCTTTTTTGTAGCCAATTACTCCAGGCTCCTAGTGTTCATGTCTTCCATGTACTTTCTTTAATTAGCACTTTATTAGTTTGGCTTCAGAGACATGGTTCTGGAGAAAACTTTCCTGATGCTGCCAAATGGTCATGAGCAGGAGGTGATTAGATTTAGTCCCAAGCAATAGGCATCTGCATGCATTCTTTGAATCTCAGTGTGCTTTAAAATGATGTGTTCCCAAAAATTTATGCCCAGAGGGATGTGCTGTCAGTAAATAAGAGTGAAAAACTGTCTCGCAGTATTAGCACTGTCTATATGCTATTCATTTAGATCTATTTTAATAATAGGATTCTTGACTCCTCCCCATTAAGTTCAAGTTGATTTATGTTAATGGCAAATGAAATATGAAATACAAGGGCCTAATTTTTGGTAGATTAGAAGGGGAAAAAAGCAGCAATTTCTGTTCAGTACAATTTTTTTTTTATTGCTTTCATTATGAGTAGGTCTGTTGTCTTCATTTTGCAGCATTTAACCCCAATATTGTCTTCAGAGACAATTATTAAAGAAGACTGTGCTATTCATAACAGCAAAAGAATTGAATAAACCGAGATGATTTAAGAAAGCACAGATGGGGATGTTTTCTCTGCTTCTTGAGAAATGGTAAATTCAGAAGAAGATGTAGCTGTAAATCCTGTGGGTTTTGTTAAAGTGCAAACAATAGCAATGTCACTGAAAACTTTTGTATTAATTAAAGGCTAGATGGCTGGTTAGGCTCTTTAGCCCATCAGATGCCAGCTGTGAGGAATGTCTCCAGGGGCAGGGGGCAGATAATGAAGGCTGTCTGAGGGCAGATGGGGATAAAGCACAAGTAGGGATACTTCTTATTTAAATAGTATGGGGCAGGTGATTTTGCTTGTGTTTTGTTGTTTTTGTTTGGTTGTTTTTTTCTAATCATCGAAGTGTGTCAGCAGGTCTATGCACAGGCAAAGCAGACCTGATTCTGGGAGGAAAAGTTTGAGTTTCAGGGTCTCTGGGTGGCACTTGCTGACAGCTATTTCCCTTGCTACTATTGCCCCACATCTTCCCCCACTGGAGTTGTTGTGTGGAGAATGCACAGCAGGACCAGAGAGTTCTAGTTGCTGGAATACCCTTTTTGGCACTTTACTTAAATTTTTGAGTGCCACCACAGAAATTATTATACATGCTCTTCCCATCAAATTGCAGTGTTGTTCATGAATGGGTGACTCATGACTTTGCTAGTTCATGAGTTCTGGCTGAAGTAATGATTTGCTAACAATTTACTAGACCTGTCTGAGGGTTCATAGTTATACTACGGCCTAACTGATTTAAACTAAAGAAAATGTTAAAAGAATGCAAAAACATAAATAATTCTTTTTCTTAATTCATAGCTAAAAGACTTTTTTTTTTATTAGAGTTGATGAAATCCATTAACAAATAAAGGACTTGATTCACCGTCCTGTACATAAATAGCATGCATGAATTCAATAGGCTCATTTGTGTTTTCTGAGGAGAATGCCCAACACAGAGGTCAGCAGCCTGTTCTGACACACACCTTAGACAGTCATTTGTATCTCTGCTGAGGGAGCACAAAATACAGTGTATGCCTAACCTAAGGGCACAGCCCTGTATTTTTTTACAAACACCTCTTGATGGTAAAGGAAGTGATTAATGAAGAATAGTATCTTCATACAAGCCAATAACATTTTGTTCTTTATAGACAACATCTTAGAAAGAATAGGAAAGCAAAAACTGGTGGTCATAACGGCCAGAGGATGCTGTCAGCTTGTATCTTATCCATTAAAAAGAAATCTTATTTTCTCCAAGACGGTATATTTTTGTGAGACTCCACAAAAAGCACAGCAAAAATTCCAAACAGCCCAATTTTAATATCAGTCAAAATTAATTTTGCAACAATCTCAAATCTGAGTGTTTGTTTGCTTTTTCGGCTATTAGTGTCATATAATGAATGGATTCAGAGACTTCTGTTGCCACATGTCATGCCTTTTCAGCTGGCAGGTGGCAGACCCCTTTGGAAATGAGCAAGGAGTAACATTTAGCTTCATTCATCGAGACCACCAACAGCACTGGCTTGCTGAGATTTGACAAAATCACTGTAGGCTGTAGATACAAAAAGTTGGTGTGCTCACTAGTGCTCTCATGTCTCATGCACTGTGCATAACTGGATCCACAAACAAACTTGTGGAAGGCAGAAAGGTATGGCTTCTGCACCCTCTCTGGTGCTTTTTAAAGCCCTTCAGTGTTTAGTCACTTATGAATTGTAGTTGGTCAGTTTAGAATTGACACTGCTTGCAATATGGTACCTCCTCCCAACCCCTGAAAATGAAACCAGGCACAAACCTATACACCCTTGTGAAGGCCTAGGTGAGTCCTGCAAAAAACTTGCACTACGAAAAATTGAGGTGAAATTGTCTTCTTAAGTTGTATCTGTTGTATTACATGCAAGAAATCTGTGTATGCACACAATGAAGTAAACCAACAAAGATATGTTTGCAAAGTATGAAAGAACTGGGTTCTGAATATGAAAGAAATGCTTTTTCTCTGTTCAGTAACAACCATATTATTCACTTTATCACTTCAATTTACAATGTTAGTCTTTATATTCAACAAAACAAACACTTCACTTTCTAGATAATCGTCTGCCTATCTTCTCTCTAGCTGTCATTTTCATTAAAAAATTCTTTCCCTAAATCAACTTCTGCCATTTCTGTAACACAGGCAGAAAATATTGCATTTATTGGTGAAATGCATCTAATTCTAGAGATAAATAAAGATAAAAAGCACAGAAAACCAGCAATATCCCTAGCACAAGAGGAGAATGACTTCTTTTGATTCAAAATGGTGGGGTGACATTTATTTTTCAAATTATTAAGCCTGTTGGAATTTTTCCAAGACACAAGTTGCTTGGCATGAAAGACAACAGCTAAACAGGTTGTCCATGGATCAAGTATGTATACTGGAATAGGACAGAGTACAATAGTTTTATGTATTAGCATGAGTCACAAAGTATTTTTAAATACTTAATCTTTTAAAACTAAGATTTCAGTGTGTTAATATTTGTAAGTAGAAGGAAAAATGTCTCACTTAAATGAGAAAACATGTATGACTAAAATGGGTAGTCAGTCAGAGTAGATTTAAAGAGATTTTGTCTGTCTGATTCTGGATTTAGTCTTGTTTGATTTTCTTCCATCAGACTCTTTTAAGAGAGAGATTAATTAAATTACATGAATTTAAAATATATGAACTAATCTTTCCTTAGCTAGTCAAAAATCTGGCATTAATAGTAAAGGATATTACATAGCATTTGAAATTCATTGGCTTCCTGAAATAATTTTCTGTCCATATTTAAAGTTAACAGTGATCTAGATTGCAACCTGACTTTGTAGTCGTCTTAAGTAGCAACATCAAGTACTTCCACAAGACAAAGAGACAATACTCCACCAAAAATACTTGATTGTCAAGTTCAAAGCAAGCATTCTAGAAAGCAATGTATTGCACTCATTTTATACATAACATTTTTATCTGTTTGACCAAAACACAGGGTTTTTTATTATTTATTTTATATATATAATTTTTATGCAGTTATATTTATCTTGTTCAAAGGGGAGAATAAGCAGGAGTGAACAAATTAAATGCTTATTTTACTGTGTGGATTAAGTATAGCTGCTTCTTCTGAGATTTTAAGGTGATTTGCTTAAAATCAGAATAAAAATTGAGAAATTAAATTCAGAAATACCTTCTAGAGTCTTTAGTCTTACCACCAAATGCCTCGCAGCCTTTTAAAAAATTTTTTCCTTTCTGAAAATGGAAAAATAATGGGAATCTATTGTTTCTTGTATTTATAGTCACCAATGTAATCTATATTTTTGCCATTAAAACCAGGATTTTTGTCAATTCAAACACTTTAATTATGTTTAATTATATTTTAATATGATGAAAAGCAATGAACAATAATGGACCTGTTTTATAATTTCTATAAGAAGAAAATTTGTATTTCTTCTAGTTTGATGAATTTTTGTTTCTTTCTCATAAAACCAGAACAAGAATTTATTTCAATTTATTTGTCACTAGACCTATGTTTGACTAAAAAGCAAACATGATCCTTGGGATTCCAGCAGTATGAATAACTGACGTCTGCCAGAAAGCATGAACTATGAAATTTAATTTTTGAATACTTTCCCACAAAATTATTTAGGATTTACAGTATTAGATAATACAGAAATAAGTCATTATGAAAAGTGCATTTTAATATATATTAAAAGGCATTAAAAATGTTCATTATGAATAACCTTTTCTAAAAGCTACAATCAATTTTAGTGTGTAATTTCTTCTTTCAGTTTATGAAATAGGTCCACTTATAAGAAAGGAAACACAGAACCTTTATATGTGAACTCATTTAAATGAATGACTAATCTTTAACCTTATTTGAAAGTTGTTTTTTCCCTAATGATATTTTTCTATTTTCATTTTCTCTTTTATCAGTCTGGTCTCTAGTTATGACATTAAAGCTTAACTGGCTCTCTGGAAATCCTTTCTTTGGGGATGTCTCTTGGTCTGCTTCATCGAGTGACTAAGTTCATCACACTATTTCTCACTAGGTAACAAGAAAGAAATGATGAAAGGACCCACGTGCAGTCACCAAGTACAGAAGATAAAACATCACCATCTGGAAGTGAGTCACCTCAGGGCACCCCAAAAGAATCCACATCTTCACTTTGAAGTAATGCCATTACATACATGAAAATTAAGAAAGGAAATACCCATAGAGGCAGGAAAGTGGCATTGACTAAAGTGAGAAGCAAGTGGTGATGGCCAGAGATTTCAGGTGACAGTGCAACCATAGTCATAATCTTTCAGGAAGAAAAAAGAAGTATTAAATAAATGTCTTAAGAAATACAACTGTCTAAAGAACTGTAAAAAAACCTCATCTTATTCACACATGATTTTCCCTGAATTTTGTAGAAAAAAATGTTATTTGTATAATATAGAGTGACAGACTTTCTTTTTATTGGACTTTTTTTCAAAAAGCAGTGATGCAGAAGCAGAATAACTTTTTCTGTTAGGTTCTGAAAGGGCAAAGACAAAAATGAAAAGGAAGAAATAGGTAATTAAGATCCTCTGGCTGAGGAGTGTAAGGCACGTTGTACAGTTACAAACTACTACCAGTTTAATACCCAGAGGTTCCAGATGGATTTGCCCACTGATGTTTCAAGGACTATCCTTTTTTACATAAAACATAAAAATCTTGCCTGATTTCTCCATGGCCTGTTTAGCACAACTTTAGGGACTGTACAGTTATTTCAGAATGTTTTTCCTACAATAATACACTTGAAAATGGTCTGGAAAATATATGGTTTTCGATTTTATGATTTATGTTTTTTTAAATTTATGGTCCTTCTCCTGCTCCTTCTTCTCCTCCTCTTCTTCCTTCTCCTTTTCTTGCTCCTTTCCATGGGGTGCAGTCCTTATGAATGGACTGCTCCAGTGTGGATCCCCCACAAAGCTATAATTCCTGCCAGAATTATAGAAATTCCTTCCAACATCAATCCATGGGCTGCAGTTCCTTCTCCAGCGAGGGTTCTCTATATATTTAACAAATATTACCCTACAACAAATATTCACAAAGCTCAGCAACTGTATCTGGTCAAGATACTTCAAAAGCTGCATCATGGATAGGTAGACACTGTGAGCAGTTTGAGTGGGTCCTGCTGAAAAATGTATAGCCATAAGCAAAAACTGTACTGGAGAAACTGTCTTCTGGACTGGGAAGGATGCCTGAGATGATACGCATCTGGAGGTTTCTGCTGCTTCTCTGCCAAGCTGAACACTTGGAAGACGTTATTACTTTCCTCTATTTTGATTTCTCTCTTGCTCTGTTGTTTTTTTTTTTCCTTTTTTTCCTCCCCCTCAGCCTTATAAGAAGTGTGCCATTAGTTTATCAATTTGGATATATTCACAATAATTTGTGTCTCTGTCATCATTGTGGATGTCCACAGCATGCAGTGCAGTTGAAAATGTGAGAAGCTTCAGGTACCATTTGAATATGAGACATTCCCACAGACCTCTTGACTCAAAATTCATGTTAATTTTACAGACATTCCCTACAAAGAGTCATATATGCCTTGATGTTCTATTAAATGCTTCCAGTTTCTAATAGTAAACAAGACTTCCTCTATAGGGCATTAGAACTATTAATAGTATCTTTATGTTTTATAATAAAAAAAGGAAATTATTTTGTGTTAGAACAGCCTTTACCTATTTGCAAGACAAACCTGGTAGAAGTTTAGTTCTTGAATCTAACTAGCTGATTCAAAAAAATTTCCAGAAAAAGATACAATGAACAATGCCTCAATGCATTTAAGTTATTTACTTAGGTCCCTTGCAATTCTGAACCTTTAACACTTTATGAATTGCAAGAAGTACCAACAAACAATTGAAAAAATTGTATTAATTAAAAAAAAAAAGTTGGCATGAATATAGGTATTCCACACGAAACATCTGTTTTCTTTCCCCCTCCATTATGTTTCTTCTTCAGATTTTGGCTGAAAAAATAGCAAAGAAAAAAATCAGTACATTCATTATTTTCATCAGCCATAGGAAAGGATCCAGCTTTTCCTTAAACATTTATGTTTACACAATCAAAATATTTTTATTTTTACTTGTCAGAAGTTTGAATAGCTTTTCAGCTTCTTTTTTTCAATGAAGTGAAAAAAAAACGTTAATTCTAGTTTGTGAAATGTTCTGATGAGGGACAAAAAGTTAATAATCTAAACAGTGCTCATGTTAGTATTTGAGTATCAGTCTTTTGCAGTCAATATTGCTAATTGTGAAATGATTTAAAATGTATCTGTCTCTCATACAGATCTTTGGTACCTTTTTAGGTGAAATGAATATATTGATACAGAATTTTGTGACTTAATTGCTATTCTTCTTGCTCTGTAAAGTTGTGATACATGGAAAATACTGCAGACTTCTATTCCCTGATGACCTATTGAGCACATGAAATATTGAGAGTCTTTGGCTTGCATTTTAATAACTTGCATCTAACCTACATTTGTCAGGCATTTGGTTGTGTGTTCAAATTGAATAGTGATGTTTTTAATTGTGACTTAATAAGAGTAGAATAAAATACTGAGCAGCTCAATGCTCATTTTTCACACACAGCATTATATTTTGTGGATAAAAATACAGCCATAAAACAAGACTTTTAGGTTTCTAAGGTTTGTAATCATTAACTGACATCTGAAAAATGGTTGGAAGCTACTCAGAGAATCTGAGAAAATAAAAGTAGCTTCTATGCAAAAATGTCCTAATTTCTCCAATTTCTGGTTTCATATAAGTTCTGATGTGGTTGGTTCAGCTACTTGGATTTTCACTGAGGTGCTGCAGCCAGTTCAGTAACACTGGTATTCTGTCTCACCATGTTACACATTTGTTCTTTTTGCTGAGACACTACTCATTTCCTGTTTTGATATCATCACAAAAAATATTTGGAAGGGTTAGTTATGTTTGACATTAACCTGCTTAACATGAACAGCTCTTACTAATGTTTTTAGTACTTTAAAATATAGATAACCAAGAGGTGGCAGTAGTCCATCCTGCATTGACTGTGTTTTATTGTTTACAAGTACATGCTTGCCTTTCTTTGATAGTCTCAATTATTTCAAATCAGATATATGAAATTTTTTTTTAAGTTTCAATTGCCTGGCATACAGTCAAAGTCTCAAAGATCTCTGTCAGAAGTAGAGAAAAGCGAGTATCTCCTTTAAAGGCTTCATGATCTGAAGACAGTGAAACAGGTGCTTACAAAGACTGAGTTGGAATGAGAGACTAAGGCTAAACTTTTGATCCTCATGCACAGTGGGAGGCCACTGATATTAGTTCAGTTGGTTGGTGCTAATAACACAAAGATTATGGGTTTGTTCCCTGTTATGGACCATTCACTTCAGAGTTGGACTCAATGATCCTTGTGGGTCCCTTCCACCTCAGAATATTCTGATTCTGTGATAGATATATCCTGTTCTCCCTAGCTTAAGTATCCCCACATATAATGGTGTGTAAAGCCCTGAGGTGTGATTACATGCAGTTCTATGGCTTTGTGAGGTTCACATCCCAAAAAACTCTATTCATGCATCAGAGTTAAGAATGATTTTTGCTCATGATTATTGTTGAAATTGTCCCATGTTAACCACAGGGGAAAGTGCCGAACAGAAATAAAGACAGCCAGCTGACAGTAGGGCTAAGGTCAGATATAAAGAATGAGTGTTTCTCCTTCCACCATAAAGTTTTTTTCTTGTAGGGGTTAGTAGGGTAGTGAGTGGCTGGAGAAGCAGAAGTTTATTTTCACCTTGGCCCTGTTTTTCCTCAGGGCCAAAGTGAAAATCAGCTGGTGTGAAGAGCAGTGCAAAGCCGGCTTAGGTATGTGAAAATTGCCAGAGAGCTTTATTACCTCATAAAGAAATTTACTCTTTGCCAGGGATATAAGGTGACAGGTTGGACTTTCTCCTAAAACACATAATTCTTCCCTTTGGCTTTTGTAAATTGAGGGCTGGATGGATGAGCCTTAAGGAATAAGACAGGTCTCTCCTGCATTTGAGGATTCTGGAGGATGACAAAAGTGTTCCCATGTGTATGGACCTAAAGACCACAATTGACATTCTCGAAACACTGTCAAAGCCACAGCAGGAACTTCCCATAAAATAAGCCACCACAACAGGAACTCGAGATAAGCAGAGACAGCAAACAGGAAGGAGGTTATTCCAGGTGTAATGGAGGTGAAGGTTTGGTTAGCACATCAGACAAAAATTCCCACTGTGCAGACTTTCACAACATATTCAGTGTGATAATTTACAGTCTTAACAAGGATTAGCTACTTCACTAGGATGTTTCTGTGGTAAAAATTAATTTTATCCATATCTTCAGAAATCCAATGAGAAATGAACTGGTTTTTTTTCCTCTGCAAAGGAACGACTTCTGAGGCACAGATGATGCAGCAGCAGCAACCAGGGCTCTGTCAAAAGAGAGGTATTTATACAGTCCCTTAAAAAAAAAGAAGAGATAGTTTTTGCTTACTTATGGGAAAAATCCAGGACAATCACACATAGGTCATTGGGTCTTTTTAAATATTGATCACAGATGATGAGGAAAAGAAATCAATAGACCAATAAACAGGAAGGCAGGGTTGAAAGAGGAAATGAAGGGTATGCTAGTTATAGAGACTGGATTTTTTTATAAAGAGTTGCACAATGCATAGTGCTTCAGGTTATATATATGTGTCTATATATATATATATATTTTCAGATTAGCCAGTGTGATGATCATCTGCAAAAATTGTTGCAAGGAGAATCTGAACTACAGACATGTCAGCCTCATCTCAGTGCCAGGAAAGGCTCTGGAACAAGTTATCCTCAGTGCCACCACAACCCCATGCTGTACTGTAGGCTGGGGTAGGGGTGACTGGCAGCCTGCGCAGTGGAAAAGGACTTTGGGGGGCTGATCAACAGCCAGCTGATCACAAGGAGGCAAAGTGCCCATGTGGACAAGTAGGCCAATGGCATCCTGGCTTCTATCAGGAATAATGTGTCCAGCAGAACCAGAGAATTGTTTGTCCCTCTGTACAACGGCTTCACTCATCACTGGTGAAGCCACACCTCAAATTCCATGTCCAGTTTCTTCATGTCAAGAAAGACATTGAGGTAGGGGAGCATGTCCAGAGAAGGGCAGTGAAGCTGAGGAAGAGTGTAGAGAGTAAATCACATGAGGAGTGGCTGAGGGAGATGGGGTTGTTTAGCTTGAGAAGAGGAGGCTCAGGGGAGACCTTATCACTCTCTTCAAGTACCCGAAAGGAGGATGTAGCCAGGTATTAGTCAGTCTCTTCTCCCAGCACACCAGTGACAGGACAAGAGGGAAATAGCTACATCAGGGAAGGTTCTGGTTAGACATCAGGAAGAATTTCTTCACTGAAAGGGTGATCTAGTATTGGAATGCACTGCCCAGGGAAGTGGTGCAATAACCATCCTTGGAAGTGTTCAAGAAATGACATGGTCCACTATGCCACTATGCTTTAGTTAACATGCTGTTGTTAGGTCAAAGACTGGCCTCAATTATCTTGGAGGTCTTTTCCCACCTTAATGATTCTGTGATTCTATGACATAGTTCAAAATATATTTGGCTCAGGCTGTGAAATGAGAAAATTAGTGAACTGATGCTGGAAGTTGTTAATGCAAGTTAACTGGCACAATTAAGCTTTGCAATTTGATTTTTTTTCTGGTTAGTCTTACACTTCCTGCACGATTTAGGCAGACATCGGACATATGAAGAAATTTACTGATTTCTGGTTAGGGCCAGACCAACTCTTTACAGAACGTGATACCACAATCTGTGACACTGTGGCTCCTGGAGCAGAGGTTTCTACACAGGGCTTGGGAAGAAAAGGCTGCATTGGAGCTGGGGAGTGCAAAAACCTACAGAGGGAAGCCAGGTGTAACATTTGTACCCTCAGCTTCAGAATACATAAACTTAGAGAGGACAGGAACTGCAGGAGTAGGGAATAACTATGCTGCACAAAGCTGCTGCAGTACAGATTTTCTTCTAACAGTGCCTGCTGGTACCATGAGCTTGCCTTTTCACAGGGTGGGAGTTACGAGAAGAGAGGGCAGTCAGCTCATGACTGTGCTCTCTACAGACATATTGTTAAAAAGGATTTAATTTGTTCAGGGTTAGTTTGGTTATTTCACATGGAAATAGGGGCCTGTTAAGTTAGGGTTATCAGTGATGACGTGTGAAATCATAAAGCAATATAAAATCTCCACCTGCAGAAGGCAAATCAGTGGTTTATATCTGCTAAATTGCTTCATTTTATTCTTTTTTCAGGGTTGGATTATGGGTCACAGTAGGTGGAGACCAGCTGTGTGATCACAATATTGTAGCCTTGGCTCACAGCAGGTTCTCTCTTCCTTTTCTGAGTTTCTCTGGATGGAGATTTATGAGAATTGAAGCTGTCCACAAGATCAGAACCATTAAAGTAGGAAGCATGACTTGCACTGTGTAAGTTATTGCAAATAGTTCCCAGTAGAATTAATAAGGTTGTGGATAAGTAAAACATAAAGCTCAATTATATATTGTTCTACTAGTTTTTTGGGAAAAAGAAATTGGGATCAAATAAAAACTAGATTATTTTTCTTAGCCTTTTTAAATGAACACATTTTAAAATTTGTGTGTAAAAGACATGTAAAAGGTAATACCTTTCCATCTTCAGATGGTTATAAATGCAATTTGCTATTTTTCCATATAAAATTAATTTGGATTTCTTAACTAAGATTTTTTAGAATTCTAAACTATGTAAAAAATAAAAGCACTACTTATTTTTGCAATATCTTTGCCAGAATAGTGGTATTAAAATGGCAATATAATTCATATTATCGCAATTATGGAACCATCAAATCCTGTTCCACAGGGAGCATGTGATGAAACAGTATTCATCAAATACCTAATGATAATCCTATACAAATATTCTGGTGTGTTCGCTGTAGTATGTTTATGATCTTGTTGTGTCTGGTCCAAGTTTCTTGACATTCTGAGTACCGCTTTGGGGAAATATGACATCTTGCAGTAATGTACGCTGTGCATGTCAAAAAACATCGCCAATCTGCTTCTGCTACTCTGAGTTATAAAATTGGATGAGCAGGCTGCTCATTTTTCAACATACGCAGGATGGTGATGTTTACAATACCAGCTGGAAAAGCAAGTACTTGTACAAAACAGTGCATGGAGACAACAGAACAGGAGGAAGAAATATAAAAAAAATGATAGCCCCACATTCAAATTTTATATATGAAGCAAGCCCTGAAAATAGGAGAAAGATCTCTGGTAGCAACCCCAAACCTTATGGGTCAAAATAAAATATATCTGAAATACTTCAGGTTCTGAAACATTTAAAGAGTGGAGCTGTTGTTAGTTCCAGGTTTTTCCTTTCATTAAAGGCACCCCCCAAAAAACCCATTCTCCCTGCAAAAAACAACCAAAGCAAACCAAAGCAAACCAAAGCAAACCAAAGCAAACCAAACCCTACATAAGAAAAAATTAAAATAATAGTAAGAAATAAAATAACTACTGGGAAAATATATAAAATAGAATGTGGCCTGGTTAGCTTCATGGAATTTCTTTACCAAACATTAAGAAATAAATTGCTAGATAAGGAAAATAAAATCTTGTAAGTCTTTGAAGTAAGTCAGTCTTAGTTCCAGAAGGTTTGATGATTTCAGCACTGGATCACAAGTTCAGCTGGTTCAGCTAAGGATCAGCTCTAGCCTGCTTATAGTATAAAATAGGTCATGAAAAGGTCTGTCCTGATGTGATAATACTTAGAGTGCTTCTATAGGCTCATCTAGAGCTATTCCAGAGATTTCTGTACTTCACAAAACCTACTATCTTTATATTGCTCTGAGAATATTTAGAAAGAACATAAAAGAACATTGATACGATATTTTGCAAACAAAATGATATTTAACTGCATGTGATTTTCAGCAGCTATCCAGTATTTAGATAACAAAAGAAGTCTGAGTAAAAACTTCTTAAACAGCTTTTTCTCAGGCTTCTGTTTATAAAAGGACACAGAAATTATCTCCTGAGTGATACATGTTCCCTATTTTAGTCTAATTTTTGGCTATACGTTTCTTATTTTTTGTTCTGAATTAAATTAGAAAGAAAAAATTGAGCACATGCGTTAAATTTATATTGCTAACCATTTGAATTGGATGGAATGCTTAGGAAGAATGAGAGATTGAGTCTGTGTATGTATAGAAGTATCTTCCTTCTGTCTTCATTT
Organism: Drymodes brunneopygia; assembly: GCA_013400955.1. Taxonomy (NCBI): domain Eukaryota; kingdom Metazoa; phylum Chordata; class Aves; order Passeriformes; family Petroicidae; genus Drymodes; species Drymodes brunneopygia. The sequence continues at coordinate 50,989 of VZTZ01008544.1, read as the reverse complement.
ATACAGGCTTCTCTCTGTAGTGCAGCAGAGATCTCCTTTTCATGGTGCAAGACAACAGTGTAAGTCAAGGTGCCTAAGAAAAAAGAAAAAAAAGCAAATGGAGTAGGATGATATACTCCTTAGAGTGCTGTTTAGTTGTTTATGTTGCTTTGTTGTGGGTTTTTGTTTATTTGTCAGGGTTCTTTTCAGCGGTTAATTTTCTTCACAGTAGCTGGTATGGTTCTGTACTTTTGATTTGTGCTGGAAACTGTTGATAACAGAGGGATGTTTTCATTATTTCTGACCTCACTCAGTGTCAAGGCTTTTTCTGCTCCTCACTGCACCCTACCAGTGAGGAGGCTGAGGGTGCACAAGGAGCTGGGAGGGAACACAGCCAGGAGAGTTGATCCCAACTGACCACAGGGACATTCCCTTCCATATGATACCACACTCAGCATATAAAACTGGGGGAAGAAGGACAAAGGGTAGGTAGTTCAGAGTTTTGGTGTCTGTCTTTCCAAGTCACTGCTATGGATGATAGAGCTTTGCTTTCCCAGGAATGGCTGAACACCTGATGGCCCATGGGAAGTGGTGAATGATTCTTTGTTTTGTTTTGCTTGCATGCATGGCTTTTGCTTTCCCTATCAACCCATCTTTATCTCAACTCATGAGTTTTGTCACTTGCACTCTTCTGATTCTTTCCCTGGTCCCACTGGGACTGGGGACGTGAGTGAGCAACTGTGTTGGGTTGAGCTGTCAGCTAAACCTTAACACACAACTGAAAACAAACTCGATATTTACTGCAGTATTTAATAGCAGAGTTTACAAGTCAGATTAAAAATGTTTAGCATGCCCTGTGCAAGAAAGTATCCTCTTTAATTTCAGAATAATGGAGTGTCTTTTAGGGAAAAAAAAAAGTTGCTTATCACATTTTGAAATCCCAATAACTTTATGTAACATCTGAATGAAGAATTAGGCTTCTAATTTAAAAACAAACAAAAAAGTACCACAAGCCTATCAGCCATATATAATACATTGCAAGTTGCAGAAATCATTCTTCTGAATGATAATAATTGAAGCACTTCCTGATCTTACACTATCATATTTGGAAACACATGCATCAACAGAGTAAAATCAAGTTATTGTGTCATTCAGAGATAATCTAAGCATCAGTCTGTATGGGATAATGTAAAAACTGGGGCAATCTTTTGGACTTATAGTTTAAAATAATTTTACAGCTCTTCATAGGAGTATTTTCCCTGTTGCATTCTGTAAAAATACTATAAAATCAAACCATCAAATAATTAATTTTCTGTCTTTGCTCTAAAAGAATGAATAGGTAACTATCAAAAAGATTGAAAATATAATCTAATCAAATGGTCATTAAAAGGTACAGCTTTAGAAATCGAGTGGTCTTTTCAAAGTGGGAATTGAATGGATATTTGAGACAGAAGAGAAATAGTAAAAGATATATTTTACTTTTTTAAAACTAATTTATGAAACCAAGAACTACACAGAGAGATTCAGTATTGACTGTAATTCAAGTTCATATTCCATACTTCAAAGTCTACCAATAGAATATTTAGACATGATGGTCACTGAAGCAAAACATGAATCTTGATTGTGACTTTACATCAAATACCATCCCTGAAAATGAAAGATGATATATAATACATTATAAAAATATAGTTTCTTTCCCTTTTGTTTTGTGTTTCCTTTTCTTAGGATGTCTTACGACAAGATAAGAAATAAGAAAAATGGAACTAGATATAAACCCAAAAGAAATATATAGAAAGTCATCAGTTATATAGAAAATTTCTGACTTTAGAAAAATATGGGTGGATAGAATTTAAAACTAAACCCCAAGAATATAGCTAGACAAAAATATCTAAAACCTGCAGAATAAAATAATCAGACAAAAGAAAATGCTTATAATTAATACAAAAATAGATATTTGGAAGATGAAAACTATTTAATATTAAAAACATATGTTTTAAGAACTTTTAGGCTTCATTTACATTATCTCTGTCTGAAAGCATAAAAAGAATATTAATTAATTTATATTTATAGACATTTCTTTGAAATGTGTATGGAATGAAATTCACAACATATTATTCAAATAAAAGTGGCTGCACTGAGAGGAGAACTTGGATTTTCCCAAGACTGCAGTAGACAGGATATTGTAGTAACAGGATTGAGTTATGTTCTACAGATTTTTAAATTTCTAACACTGAAAATCACACTTGCCTCATGCAGCTGTAAGTTTTCAGGGTTGCCCATCACCCAGCAATCCAAGAGCACAGCATGGAATATTCACTATATTTTTCCTTGTATCGTGAAAATAGGCCATTAACCCAACGGAGACACTTGAGACAAAACAAAAGTAGTGATCAAGCACTCTAATGTCAGACTCCCTGTTATTTCTCCTAGGAACAAAGAAAAGAACTGTTATAGTTAAAGGTTTGCAATCTATATGAATATTTCCACTTGAACTTTTTGAAAATATTTATAGCAATTTTTTACTTCTTCCTGTGATTAGTTTCAGGATTTTTACATAAATATCTGTAGGATCAGATATGGAAACTGTGTTTTCCCTACTGGTTTGCAAGAGCTAGAAAGAGATCTTGATTATACAGCATGTTTTGCTGATGAGAAGTAGGTGTCAGAAAAAAATATGAGTATCTTCAATACGATTTGCTATAGACTTTTGTACATTGTGTGGAAAGTAATTAGAATTTAGTAGTTGACTGATAGTTCTTTAAATTGCTTGTAAAATATGAAGTAAAGTAAGACCTCTACTTTTCCATTTATAATGGTAAACTGTTATAAAACCATGAACAAAAATTAATCAAAAACCTATCCTTACTTAAAATGCTGTCAGAAATAAATTATTGATCATATAATGAAAATCAGACACAAAAGTCTCCTAAATATTAATTGTAGTTTTATAGGAAATTAATATAATTACACAATGAAGAATTAGTTCCTGTTTTTTAAAGTAAGATTAGATTTTGTTTTTTTAAAACATAAGTTAGATTTTGTTCTTGTTCTGTACTTGGATGATTAGCAATAATTCAGTCAAATTCCATGGATGCAGCCTGCAATGGAACACAATGAATACTGTAAAAAATTGCTGGTATATATATGGTCTAACTTAATAAGAGTGGTGTAACTTACTGCCTTGAACCTTACACGAAATGCAAAACAGAGTAGGCACTGCACAAATAAGGTAAGAAACCTCTAACGTTCAAGCATCTCATTGGGCATAAAAGCATTCTTTACAATACCTCACCTCCGAAAAGGGACATGGAAGATATTAAGGTGGTGTAAGTGGCATATTTTAACTTTATATTTATATATACTATGTACATGTATATTATACATATGTGTGAAAATATTTGCATATCTGATCCCATTTTGCTTTCTAGTGGAAAATTTTGCGAGTCACTATGACTGTAGCTGAAAGATGTGATAAACACACTCAGAGAAGGAAAATGGAACATATTGAAGGAAAGGGAAGCAAGAGGGAAAAAAAAGATCAAAATCCATCATTTTAAGAATTAAAGGGGCTCTTAAAACACTAAAGATTAGAAAAGAAGATATAGAAGGAGTTAAGAGGACATTTTTATTCTAAAAGCAAAAAAGGCATGATTAAAAATTAAAAGGGAGGGCCAAGGTCTTTGATTCATCCAACTGTTACAATATCAATTAGTGCCTTGTTCAGGAAATAATCCTGGTCTTTTCAACGTCATTAAGAAAAGAGAAATGGTTAACACTCCAGAGGTATACTTTTTTTTTCCCCTTAAAAATCACTTTGCATCATGAAATGTATTTTACTAAAAAAATAAAACAAAAACTAGGAGGATTTTCAATGTAATCAAAGAAATGTTCCTTTTGTTTAAGTTGACATGATTTTTTTCAGAATTTTTACTTTACAAACCATTGTTTCTAAACTCTTTTTATTTTTCATATAGAATTTTAAAATAATTTTTTTTGGAAAAAAAAGAAAATTCACTAGATTTTTTCTAATTATAATGTCTGTACCTCTCTCATCACTAATAACCTATTTTTGAGAACATAACAGTAATACAGATGATTTTTTTTAAGTATGAAAAAAGCAACTTTTTAGTGAACTGTCTGGCATTTTCCAAAGTCTTAAAAATTAAATTTCATTTGGCTAATTTTGATATGTCCGGTAAATAAAAAATCATCCCTGTAATACTGTTGAAAAACTGTGCCAAAATTATCAGGAAGAAAGAAAGAGTGATTTATGTGGCATAGCTGTCAGCCTTTGAGTTCTGAGGTAAAGGTTCAATAGTTCCCACATTACACTTATCTATTTCAGTATACAGTTTTTAATCAAAGGAATTGAGCTCCTTGTAGCTGGCACTTAGGGAGCAGCTCTGACTGCTCAGGTTTCACAGTCTGTTGATGATATCTTAATAAAGTCTAACAGTCTGTGGGAGAAGAAGGCATTTAATGAGATAATAGGAAAGTATATGACTAATACCAGGTATCAATGCATCTGTACCTTTATTATTATTTCCTGATATATAATTAGCACTGCTAATAATAATGACAGAACTTTTATCCCATGTTTAGTGAAAAGCATCTCCAAAGACTGAGAGGAGGACTTCTGAACGATCTAATACTGGAGGACAGATCTTTATGACTAATAGTTTTGTATGAGCATTGACATGTGATGGAAGTTTGGAAGCACCCTTCTTGAGGAGATGCAATTCCAAAGCAAGTGGGATGAGCTGTAGGGTGTGCAGGAGGCTGCTGAGCTGTGAGATGTCTCTGTGTCCCATGCAGTTAGGTTTTATTTTCCAACTTATGAATCAAGCACTGTTTTGCTAGATTGTTGTAACTCTCTTCATTACTGTTGCATCCTATCTCAACTACTTATGAGTCATTTCTTTACAGGTACTTAAAAGCTTTAAGTACTGATTTCTGTATATATGACTATTCTATTCAAATTTTAGAATAATGGAGATAAAATAGCATAATTAAAATATCCTACAGCTTCACAGGTCAAGGCATATAGTAATTCACACCCTCTTTATGGCTTAATCACCCACTGTACTGCAACCACTGAGAATCTAGACCAGAACCAGTAAGTTTAATAATAATGGCATAAGAAGACGCACTAAAAAACTGGATATGCTGCATCTGATATTTGCAGGGGCCTTACCATGAAAATCAGGGGGATTGGACTCTTTTCTTTCCAGACATTCTCCTGAATTCTCATTTGAAGGCAAGCCTTGCATTTCAAAAAGAGTGATTTTCTTGGCAAAGGACATGTGTGCTGTAGCCTGTACTCCAGTAACACCTGTCCTTTTCAATAAATGGTTTTTGCCCCTGAACCTGGGCTGCAGAGCCTTTTTATAGTGATAGATTTTCTGCTGTTGATATATTGTTTGAATTCTTTACTCTCTGTGCATCAGATGGCTGTTCCACGGATAAGGATATCATGTTTTCTGCAGGACTGCTCCATTTTGAAAGCAGTGAACAAGAATTGAAGTAAATTTCTGTAAGATTAAGTGGAAAAAGAAAGAACATAAAATAAAAAAGAAAATCCAAATACACTTTCTAAAGGCAACAGAAGTTATTTAATTACTAAAATTATGGCAATGGGCCCATGGGTGCACACATTGCCTGTGTGTGTAAATTAAATAAATAACAAAGAATTAGAATTGGAGACAATATTAAAGAAGATATTTCCATTCCACCTGTTTTATTAAGACATAAAATAATGGCAATTTCCAAATGCACCACAAACCTTTCCCACTGAATTGATTTTTCTTTGCCACTCAAATAGAAAATAGAGAGAACATTTTCCAAAGAGGTAGCTTCATTAGCATCCATGAGCACTATTATCAGGGTTTTAAAGAGCACATTTTCAAATGCATAGGAGAGAGAAAGCAATTGAGAAATAGTAACATTAAAACCAAGCACATTTTAGCAAGTAAGAAATTGTGAGTAGTACATCAAAAGTAGATATGCAGCATTTCAAAAAACTGTGAATAATTTAGATCTGATTCTTGTTTTTTCAATGTCATGTTTTTTATCTGAAAAAGCCCTTTCTAATATACCTGAAGCTTAATAGTGGCAGAAGAACCTTGCAATTTTTGTTGCATTTCCATTGTCTTCATGAACACTATACCTTAATCAGTAGAGCATTTTGAAGGTTTTTTTTTTTAATTATTGCTTGTTATTGTTAGATTGTTGCTGTTTGTTTTGTGTGGGATTTTAGCAGTTGTATGTTTGGTTTGGTTTGGGTGTAAGTTTTTGCCTGTCCTGAATTCTTAACAAAAAAAAAAATTAAAAGGCTATTTTTAGGTACGCAAAACATCACCAAGTGCTTTGAAACTCTCAGTGTCTTGTAGTGCTTCTGAGACTGTAATCCTGGCCAGAACTTTGCAGAAAGTAGACACATTGGTCAGCTTGTTACTGGAAGCAGATCTGAGCATGTACCTCCATGTGGACTTAAAAAGCCATCCTTACACTAAGCAAAATCTAACTCCATTACACTGCCCAAAGACTTTTGTGCTCTGTACAGGAGTAATTCAGAAGCTACCTTTGGCCTTCCATAATTTTTGCAACTAGTACCAAAGTCAAAAGATTTATTTTCAGGGACATGAAATTGTAGAAGCGCTACTTGAAATACTGACATCAACACCAAAGTCAGTGTGGCTTTTCCTTTCTTTTTTCACAGAAAGGAAGGCTGAAAAAGTCAGCTAACATTAGAGTCTGGTCTGAATGATCTCAGTAAGAACAAAGTTTGAACAAATTCAATTGGGAATTTGAATGTGAAAGTCATTGAGTTTGAAATGACTACACCTACCTGTAGGAACAAAAGATCATAGGATGGTTCCAGCTGGAAGGCTGCTCAGCAGTCTCCAGTCCTACCTCTTGCTCACAGCAGGATCAATTCCAAGGTCTGTCCTAGTTGCTCAGGGCTTTTATCTGGAAGGGTCTTGAAACTTCCACAGCTGGAGAATGCACCATCTCTCTGGGCAGCCTGTCCCACTGTTCTCTGTCCTCAGGGGAAAAAATCTTTTCCTTACATCCTGTCACAACTGCTCTTGTTCCAGTTATTTCTTGTCCTCTCACGGTACATCAGCATCAAGAGCCCATAGCTGTCTCCTCAACAGCCTCCTCACAGCTGCTGAGGGGTTGCTGTAAGGTGCCCCTGAAGATATCCGTGTCGCCCTGGTTTTACAGGGCCCCATAAGTTGTAACACTGTAACTGCAGTTTCCCATGCATGTTCTGTAAACATGGTCCTTGTTTTTCTTAACCGGCCGGGATTGTTTTGCACTTGTGAAATTGTTTTTCATTCCTTTCCCTGGGGTGGAAAAAAATGATTGACCATGTCTTTGTCCTATAAACCTTTAGGGGTGTTGACCCCTTTCACCAATCTTTAACTGTCCTTAGAAACATATAAAAATAAACAAATAAAAAAAAGCAGGGCTTTTAGTCGATCCTACCTAGAGAATTCACTACTACTCTGAGACCCGCGTATTTCTTCTGTTGCCAGCTGAACAACATATCCCTTCTCCAGACTGAACAATTCCTAGCTCTTCACCCACACCCCACAGAGCAAGCTCTACAGCTTCCCTCCCCACAGTCCCCTCACCCTTTCAATGACTTGGTGTCTCTCTCCTGAACCTATTCCAGTTAGCTGAAATCTGTCTTGCACTGAGTACCTGAATAACACCATATTCAGGAGCAGATCTTGATGCCAGGGGTATACTGCTGCTGTGTCCTGTCTCTGAAGACTTACCTGGGAAACACTAGTTGTAATTTTTCACAGTCTGGAAACCAAAACCACCACCATGATCATGTGCTGGTCTGAACACCACATGGACTGGAATCTCATGCAGATGGAAGACAAAGTTCTGTATAGCTGTAGATTTGGCCTCTAAATATCAACATATTCTTTCAGCACTTTTTTTCCCAGAAATTGTGCAACTGCCACTTGAAATTGTCTTGGTTAGAGCACAGTACCAGTAATGTCAATGTTGTGGGTTTGATCCCTGTATGGGCCATTCATTTAAAAGTTGTACTTTATGATCCTAGTGGGTCCCTTCTAACTCAGAATATTCTGTTATTGTGTTTCTGAAATACCAGGATAATGAAGTCAATTAAGTTAATTAAGCATGTAACACAACATCTGTATGGGAGTGCTAGATATGTTACATTCAAAATATTTTTGTAAAGATTGATAGACAATTTATGCCAACCTTGGCCCCTCAACTTCCTATGAACAGGTCTGCAAGGCAATCCAGAATGTTCAGGTCCTTGCAGACAGGATTGCTGAAGTTACCATTAGCCAGCCCAGGTCAAATTCTGGTAAGGCAAGAGGTACTTGATTATATATTGAGTTACATATATATATCTGACACATTGAGATCCAGTACCCTGATAACAAAAGCTATAAGATCAAAATATGTCTACCTTTGCTGTGCTATGCCATAAGGATGGCCAGTTTAAAATCCCTGTATGACATTAGTGTAAGAATGGCATATGACTTCATTAACAAATTTATTTTGCTGATCAGTGTCCCCCAAGAACTGTTTAAATGAAGACAGATCTCTGAGATACCCTCTTATTTGTTCTACAATACCCTGGGGGCAGAAGGACGCTCAGGCTTGTATTTTCATTTGTCATTCTGAGCAATAGCGGCACAATCCCATCGGAGCACCATTGGATTTTTAGGACTCCCTGACTCCAAATATTATTTCAACACTGCGTATAGTATAATACTGTACAGTACTATGTAGTGTGTAGTACTAACATCCTGCAGGTCTGTGAGCTTGTCTCTGCCATGTTCTGCGACGCATCAGAGAACCAGCTCTCCCAGAAATGCTGTGACTCTCTCCTTCTTCTTTTTGGGCTGTAGTTGAAAAGAAGGAGGCAAAGAGGCATAAAGAAGAGGTGCCTTCCCCGCCAAAGCAGCGGTACATGCGAAGACAACAGCTGCTGTTTTATGGTTATCCTTCCTTAGAGAATCTGGTCCAGGAAGAGAATTAAATACTTTCACAGTCTGTAGTACACCAAAGGTCCTTATTTGGCCACCTATCATCCTGCTGCTGGTGGTGACTAAAGGCAGGCATTTAGAAACAACTTTAAGAAATAGAGAATTCTTTGACTACTTCCTCTGTTATTCTTGATCAGCAAAAAAATAATTCAGGAATTTTCTGAAATGGACAATACATCAAGACAACCAAGTTTAATAGCCACTGATAGACAATACTTCATTTGGTTAAAGCCTTTTAAAACACATTTATTCTTTTGTCTGCCAAAACATCCATTGAAAATGAGCCCCACAATTTAATTATGTTTGTTTGATTTAGCTGCCTGTTCCCAGGTGTCCTCCTACTCTACAGTTATCAAGAATTTCCTGCTGACATTAGCTATGCAGCTGATGATCACAGAGGAGTAAAAGGCATTTGTAGTGATCATTAAACTGAGCATTGGAAGTTATTGCCCGTTATCAGTGGGGGGGAAAAAGGCCCACAAACCCCAAGAAATATTATTTCTGCTTATCTTAGACTACTGAAGGCATAGAATGTTTAAATAAAGATTGAGAAAACCACTGCAGGTGATGGGGACTCTTTTCAATTCAGCATGTATTGTTTAACTAATGCTATCAAGCAGTGCAGCCTGGAGACCTGGAGACCTGGGGCAGATCACTGCATTTTTTATGCTAAGCTTGAAATAGGTTCCACAGAATCAAAAGTTCAATTTCTGATAGTGCCAGTTAAAGCTATCAATTTAACTGAGGCAGAAAAAAATGGAATAGAATGTAGTTTGCTGTGTTATAGGTCTTTCAGTAAGACCTCTATGATTTTTTATTTTACACGGTCATAAAAAGGATCCCATAGCTGTTTTTTTGTAGCTGACAGAATTTATTCTGCTCTCCTTGGAATAATTTTCTCTTCTTTGAACATTATGCAAGATAGTTCATACAGCTCAGCTGCTGCCCTCTAATTCCATAAGGGGGTATACTTCTTCAGTTCCATATGTTTACAGCACATAAAAGATTTGCAGTTATTTTGACACCAAAAATATTTAAAATATAGAATAATATTGTGTTTATAATAGATGTGTGTACTTCTAAATGTTTTCAAAACAGCAGTGGTTCAGGATGCTTGATGATACTTCAATTTTATCAATTATTATCTCAAAACTGTATTCTGAACTGAAATGCTAGTATGATGACTGAATCTGGTAAGTTAAATAAATGAACAGGTGTTTAGCTAGGTGTAACTACAGCTTCCTCATCTTGGATACCCTCTCCAAGAGAACTTTAAGACAACTGAGATCTATGCTATCCTCTTCAGAGCATCACCTGCAGGGAAAATAGCAGGAGTCCATTGCTACCTTCTGTAATAGTAATGTTGTTCTGTACTGTTTCTTGGCCTCCACTGTGTTCTTTAGAATGTGATGAGCAACTAACCCTACAGCAGAATATACAAATGTTGTCAATTCAGCTACTGAGTTTTATTCCTACATGAAAAGAATACTTTAATGCCCTGTAGCTTCAAGTCCAGTAGCCTCTAGTCACTTGACCTCGCCTCTTGACCACAAAAAGTCTGAGCAGAGAAATCATCTCAAATAAGATATTTGTAAAAAATTGTTTTCATTAAAGACTTTCAGTTCTGACTAACTGTTTTTTCCTTATGAAAAATTGCTAAAACAAAAATATTTCACCAACATCTGCTAGACACTAAGACTTTATAATATTCACATTACAGAGCACATATGTCAGCATGTACATACAAAAACTTAGATGGGCTCAGACAGAAATACACTTTATCAAATATAAACCTCGTAACTTTTCTGTATGTAGTGATTTATATATAGTATTGATTTTATTCTGAGTGAAATATCCTTAGCTATTCCTAAGACAAATGTCATTCGTCTAGTGAATATCTCATGGCAGAAAGAAAAATTTTGTTTTTTGCCTAGATGCAATGATATCCTGGTGTAAACAACAGTGTGAGTTTACAAAGAATACAAATGACAAAGAGCCAGAAATTGACAACTTGAGCACCAGTAAATATTAACACCCTCCTTGCTAATTGCTGCCATCACAAATTAATGAAAGTCTTTTAAATCTCCTGACAGTGGTTATGTAACATTCCATGGTTAAGGGAACTCAAGTCAGTACATAACAGATGCTATCATTAATATGCAACTACATATGCTTCCAGTGAACAAGTTTTTGTGAGATCTTTTTCTTTCCACCCTCTTTTTCTTTGCTATTTGAAAATAATTCTTTAAAATCTTTAGCTTCTGCTTTTCCATTCAGGTGTTTCAAAATGAACTGTTTTAGCCCTTTGCCTTTTTCTGTTAGACAGCATATTTGGACAGTATTGAAAAGATATGCTGAGTGTCTGCTCTTAGAACAATCAGGATTATTTATAGTTTAACAACTTCTATGTTTTTACTGGGCCTTTTTTCCTCCCCTTTTCTTAGGAAACTTTGAAAAAAGAATAAAACTTTGTGAAACCAAGTGATCTGTTGCCCCAGCTTAATTTCAGCCTCTTACTTTTTCAAGTGTTAAAACCTATGTTGAATTTCTGAGTTCTGTTTCTTCATTGAATTACTTTTTCTTCTTCCAAATCTTTATGGGTTTCATTTTAAATAAAAACAACTGTTCACTTATGGTGTTGCCTGACTTTGCACACGAAAACTCACCAAAAGCAATACATTTGTCCTCACTTTCTTTCCAGCATCAATAATTAGGCAGGGGATTGGAAGGAGGGGCCAATTACAAAAGGTTAGTATGAAACTGTATGAATAAGAGATTATCGTTACAGGTTTTCTTCATTTTTCATTTCTTCCTTTCTTTGTATACCTTTGGTCATGTCCCCTCTCTTTATCTCTCCATCTCTTCTTTCCCTGTGAATGGGGACATCTTCTACATTGGTTTGTGATGGACTCCTTTCACTCCTCACCCTGAACTCTTTTCTTTCACTAACCAGGACAGCAGGAATCTAAAACAAGGCAGAGTTTAAAAGTACCTTCATGACAAGGATACACACACCCTCTTTCTTTGTCACAGATCACAGCTTGGTCTCTTCTGTCCCTTTGCATCTCTCAACAGTCTCCAACAGGGAATTGATGTCACTTCTCCTGGCAAAAAAAAAGTTGATGTACATCTGCCTTAGGGACTTGGGACTTATGCCTGAGTCACTGATGGGAATGTGACTGAACATCAGTGAATTGGAGGGACATCTCCAGAAAGAGAACTGCACATGAAAGGCTTCCACCTTGCACTCAGTCACAGGTTCAGAGCCTCTCAGGTCACCAGAGATGTTTAGGTCTTTTCATCTCTCCTGACTAGTTTGATGGAGACTCCATGAGCAGTGGCTTGGAAAGCAGACTGGGTTGGTGAGAGCCACAATACAGAAATATGTCAGCCACTTTTCTTCTCCACTAAGAGAATAAAGTGATTGTTGTTAAGTGATAAAATGCACCATTGAGACAGAACCCAGCCAGTCCTGCTGTTTGTGATTGCTCTGTTTAAGGTGTGCAGGGCTTGTGTTTCCTTGCAATACTCCACACAACCCTTTTTGGCTCAACTCTTCCTTGTACCACATCCGCCTGTCCTGCTAAAGCAGTGTCATCCACAAACCTGGTGAATGTGAATTCAATCCATCATTGAGATAATCTGCAAGGACACTGATCAGCATCTGACCCAGGAGAAACTCCTGGAAGACTCTAAATCTGATTTCTGTCAGTGGGACTTGGAAACACTCACCCTTTGAACTTGGTAGTTTAGACAAATTTCTACCCAAATAATGGTCCATCTGTTTATCAGAGAGCTTGACAGCTTGTTTATAGGGATGCTGTGGGAGACTTGGTCAAAATCCTTGACAAGATCAAGGCAGATGACATCCACAGCTCTATCTTCATTCACTCAGTTAATTGTTTCACTGCAGAAGGCAATCAGGTTGGTCAAGTATGATTTAACCTTAGTAATTCTGTATTAGCTTCTTCCAGTCTCCTTCTTATCCTTCATGCTTCTGAGAGGTCTTTCACTGAGAACCTCTTCTTTAGTTTTCCCAGGAACAGAAGCAAAGGTGATTGCCTTCAGTTTCTTTGACCTTTATTTTTTTCTCAGTATTTGTAGTTGAGCAAAATATTTGCCCTTTTCTGATTACTTGGCTTCTCCTGATGCCTGTGGCTTTTCAAAAATGATTCACAGGAATTTTTTTGTTGTCATGTCAGTCAGCATTCTCAGCACCCTTGGATACATCTTGCCTGGTCTCATGAATCTGTCTATATCTACTTTTTATGGATGGTTCCTGACTCAACATGTCTGTATCATCAGTAGTTCACCATTTCCCTTATTTCTGTCCCTTGGTGTTAGAGACGTGAAATTGAGGACTGAGGTGAAGCAGACAACTACTATTTGAGTCCTTGCTGTAGCATTTGTGAGTGACTTGTCAGTCCCAATTGACATTAGCCCTTTATCTTCTTCCTTTATACTCGCATTTGCAGATTATTTTCATGTTATTCTTTATATCTCTTATCAGTTTGAGCTGGAACAGAGCTTTTTCTCTCCTCCCTGCACTATTGCATGTCCACCTGATATTTCTGTGTTGCTATGTTGAAGACTATACCTTTTGCCATCTCTCTGTCTTTTCTGTCTCTGAAAAGCTTCCAGCATTCCTAAATCCATTTGTCCTGCAAGGCAGACTTCTAAGTGAAGTGAAGGTTTTATTCAGTCCTTGTCTTCCTCACCCTCAGGAGGAGGTACACAAACTTGTGATGACCACATTGCCAAAGCTGTCATTTATATGCAAGTGTCTAAACAAATCTTTGTTACTTGTCTACAGCTGTTCTAGTAGACCACCACTCCTACCTAAGAAGTATTTGCGGGGATTGGTTTTGGAAATTGGTATTGGTGCATTCCAGAAATCTGCATTGTTTTTGTACTGTTGTGTTGCTTTCCAACAAATATCATGTTGAAGTCACTATGAGAACCAGGGCCATGTTATGTATTTATTAAGTGCCCTGGTAGCAAGTGATTCTGCTAACCCAGACCTGTGACTTCAAGGTCCCTGTTTCTGAAGCTGAATGTTATGAAATCATATCTTATGCTCTAGTCTCCAACTGATACATCAAAACAGTCTTTATCAATTCTGTGTAGCTATCTTGGCCTCCTGAAAGAGTGAGGAGATGGAAAAGATAAAGGACCAAGACTAACATTTGAGCAACAAGAGGCATACAATATTCTTGATGATCAGTAGTTTTCTACTTTCTCACCTCCATTTGTCCCCTCCTTTTCCTGTGCAGATGTAGCAAACCCCACACATCCTGAGTACACACACAGATGCCACACGGTCACCTTCGAACATACTGTAACAATACATGAGCACAGCAGGATTTTCACTTCTCTGGCTTTCCAGCAGCACAGTTTTGTTATTCTAGCTTTGAAGGTACCTGTGTAGCAAAAAGTCTATACTTTATGCATAGTACCCATCTGCACGGCAGTGGCAGAGATTTCTTTATCATACCTCAGTATGCATAGGTAATTTCTTTTGCTTTATGTGTGTATTTAAGTATTAAGTGCTATTAGTATTTTTAAATACTACATGATTATTTAGCTTAACTGAAAATATGTAAATTTTGGGAGATTAATTTTCCTACTTTACATAAAATTGTGATTTTTAAAAAAATTATTCCAGTATGCAATACTGAAAAACAAACATATAAGTGTTTCTGTATTTTGTGAGGAAGCCAGTGTCTTTCTGAATGGAGCAATAATTTTTGGAAAGAGCTAGGTGTCATGTAGGTAGTCAATCTGAATCTTTGTCTACACAACCTTTTAAACCCAATTGCAATAGTCTTGTTATGTCTGGCTTTTTTCACTTTGGAACAGATTGCCATCGATAAAATATATCTGCAAAGGTGAGAAATATCCACAGAAAGCATGCTGATAGCACTGAATGTGTCTCACTTGTGACCTAAATCTAGTCATGACTTGCCTCTAGCTCGAAAAGCTCAAGCATTAACCCACTGTGCCATGTAACCATTTTCTACCTCTAGCAAGCTAATGAATGATTCAGTGGTTTTCATGGCTTCAGTTCAATGTTCTATCTCTGCAGCTGGAGACACGATTTTAAAATACTGCAAGTGGAACATGCACACAAAAGCTATTGGTCATTAGTGCAATATATTTGTGGTGTTTTCTCCACAATGGGTTTTCCCCCATAATCTCTTAATTTTCAATTTCCAATTGTTTTGATACTGCAGTATTAGTAAAATGTTCTATAGGAACTCAGAGATGACTTCACCTTATTCCAGTATGATTTTGACCTCCACAGAGAAAATACATAGGGACACTTCATGCACTAACTACCTATGAATAAATCATTTCCCATAACAAAATGAGGAGAGAAAATATAATTCTGATATTAAATTCAATCTGTTCCATATATTCCATATAATCTTTTCTGTATGTGAAACTATGGAAATACTGGGATCACTCTTTTAGCTATGCAGCACAGAAAATAATTTAGATACTCCATCCATCCAACCAGACATACCACTATAAACAGAAATATTCTTGTTACTTCAAATCAAATACATGGCATGGAAAAGAACATTTGGTGCTGAAAAAAAGAGCACTTCAAACCTACTTTATTGGAAATAGTGCTTTCCTAAAGTCAGAGCAATTTCTGTTTATAAGGCTCGTAGGCCTGGGATTCTTCCCAGCTGTATTATCCTGTGCCTGCTCATTGCTGACTTAGAAAGGAAGCAAGGAATGTGAAGTAATTATGCTGAATGTTATTTAAAAGTAGTCGACACTGCACATGAGGCCATGAAGTTTACTTCTTTCATTTATTTCAAACTCAATTATGCAGATATAAAAAAAGTGCTTAAGGCTGTTACCTGTTTTACTCTCATTGATTTTCAAAAGAGAGAGCGGGTCTAAATTCATCAGAAGCTTATAGAACTCTTGTTTGTAATCTTCTGTGATTATATAGCCCAGAAAACTGGGGCATATTTTATTCCCATAAAAAAATGGTTGTGCAGCACATCTGTTGAAGATTTTTTCTACAAAAAACAAAGGAGTGAAAGTGTCAAAATTCTGCATTAATTCCCAACATAATATGAAGTTCCCCTTAGGGAGAAAATTCTGCTGTTCATTACTAAGTTATATAAAATACATCTATTTTTGCTGGCCACATGCCCCACTCTATGTTTGTGCCACATTAGATTTAAGATTATTACCCCTCTTTTTTTCTCTCAGATGAATGGAGGCCAGTGTTTATCTTGGTGGCTACCAACATAGGTTTATAAACCATCCCTAAAAGTTTGTTTTTTTCTAGATTCTCAATGTCATAAACTCACCATGTCAGCCTGAGCTTCAAGGTATAATCTAATTCGAGGAAAATTAACGTTGCTTTCAAAATGCGTTTTAGCCAGCTTAAAAGTCAAGAATAGATCAAAATCTTTAACAAATGTAAAGATACTTAGGAATTTATTTTTAGAAGCATCTCAAACTATTGTATAGCTGCTCCAATGTCACATGATGCAGAATATCTTGATTCCAGCTCATCCTAAAATTCTACTTGATTCTGAGAGATGACAGTAGTCTGATAGCCACTCCCCACTACTGCGTGTCACTCTTTGCTAGGAGTACTCTTCACTTCAGACAAGAAGAGAGGATTGATACCCCAGAGTATTTATATTCTGATTAGTAAGAAAAGGAATAGAAACATTTAATGTTTTTTCTATTATTTTTTCAGCCAATTAACCTTAGAAACTGAGTCCTTTTCTTCCTGTAGAATAGCTGTATTTGGATATTTTTGTAATACACTGGTTGTTTCCCATAATTCTCCAATGAATAAATTGTTACAAATGTTGTTGTCAGGCCATTCACATTTTCTCAGTATGCAGCAGGTTTTACATACACAGAATGTTTAATTAATTTTCTGATTAATGGGCTTCTTTTATTATGCTACTGCCATTTGGCAGCTGTTTTGACAAAACTGCCTTCCTCATTACAGAATTTTTACTTGTGAAAGGAAGTCAACCATAGCAAATGGGCTTATTGAATTATCCAGCTCACCAATTATATAGTATAAAATTATTCATCCTGATATAATTTGATCAGGAAAAATCATTTATCTTTAGTAACTGTGTTAAATTAGATATTATTCTGCTAGATAGGTGCAATTTTGCAAGTGTCTGTACTTAGAGAACTTTTTTTTTAATTTACTTGAATACTAAGTTATTGCCTATTTTCTGATTTCACTTTGTTACCAAAAAGGTTAGTTTCTGACTAATCACTCCATTGAGCCCAATTCATTCAAAGCTTAAAAAGCAACACTTACCCATTTAAGAACAAAATGCCAGTCTGATACATATCATTGGCAATGCAATTTTGAAACATCTGATGTAAATGCATTTCTATCTGTAAATAAATCAATTATTTCAAAATCAGTCTTGAAATTTCAACATTATTTACATGGGTGCTTTGCATGTATTTTGGCACTATTCTAGCAGCGCTGCAATCAACACTGGCAATGCAATTTTTACTCCGATTTTATTCAATCTAACACATTCAAAATTAATCTCATGTTCTATACATTTGGATCTCATCATTAACCTACATTATCTCTCTTATAAAGAACCAATGCTTGATGCATGTGAAAGAAAAGAGTGCAGTGTTTCAAAACAACCAAAGGTATAACAGAATATTGTGGACTACAGTGAACAGTTGGTTAAAAAAAAATACTTATTATGGCTTAACTTGCAAACCATCATAATTTGTCTTATGCTCCAGAATAACTTTTTCAGCATAAAACAACCCAGAAATTATCACCGAAGAGGAAAGATACGGTTTATTTAGGGTACACTCATCTGACTGTAAGTCAGTTCAAGGATTCTCCAGATATTTCACTAGAATCTGCAAATTTCTCAAAGCATAAATGAGTTCTTTATCTCCTCTGTACAGCTGGATAAGCAATGGCATAATAACTACTTGTGCGCATGGGCATAGGACTGGTTTGTTTTCCTTCAATCTAATTACAGACTTTTGTTTTTTGTCTTCAGTGACTTCACAACCTGCACTGCTTTTTGATCCTTCTCTGCTTTTATCTAAGTGCAGTCTCTGCCTCACCACCAGGATTTATCATACTATGTATGAGAACAAGCACTCTTGTGTTATTTTTCAAACCTTATGGACTATTCTCAACATCTCATTCAACAGATATTGTCAACAGAGAGAAGAGTGACAATTATCCCATACAACACCATGAAGTCATGCTTACCTGGAGGATAACTCTATGTCCATTCACTTTTGGCTTCACTCCTGTTAGTGTCTGATTTATCAAAGGCATGTCAAGTCGTGCTGGAAATATCTGAGATGATGGTGCTGTGGTTCTACAGTGGTTGTTTTGTGTGCCTGGACTTTAGCTGGTGCCAGTGTCAGCTATGTCTCAGATATCCTCAATGCACATAAGTACATAAGCATAACTGAGTTGTTGGAGCTTACTGGCAATGAGATTATTATCACTCTTGATAGCCTGTACCTGTTTCAGGATCACATTTTCTCTGTATAGGGATGATCAATAATTTCTGTTAATTGAAAGATACTCCTGCCTTCATGCTCTTTCTTTGACACAGGGGACAGGTGACTGTTTCTGCGCTCTGGCTCCAGTCCAGTGGGTCACTCCCCTTTTGAGGCTGTCTCGATTACAGCTCTGATGCAAGGTAGGTCAGGAGATACACCGTTGTTTTCACTGAAGGTAACTGAGGCTTGCAAGGTTTTGCACCATTTGTTCTTCCTCCCACAGCTATCCACAATAGCTTGTATTTTTGGGTTTTCATTTGTTTATTTGTTTTTTGGTTGATTTTCTGTTCTGTTATTTTTTTCCCACTGACTAGATACAGACACAGGTTATTCTCAGTTTTACCAGAGATACCTTCGGGTCACATATCCTAATCTGTGTTGCCCTGAAGAGCTGACATTTATTAAGATTGATAGGAGTACTGCATTAATTCATGGCCTTGAATATCCCAGTAAGCAGTTTATACAAGCTATCATCATCCATGCTGACCATTTCTGGTCTCAGAACTTGAAAGTTTTCTTCCAGGACAGTCACAATGCTGTTTCTGGGAATATCAGTGTTCATGTTGCTGTCAGTGGATGTTTTGCTGTGGTTCATACAGCCTTGTATACATTTTCTTGCTGCATTCTCATCCACTGTATTCTCAGAAAGGTAAAAGTTCCCCAGTGTTCCAGGAAAATTACTAAATAGCAAGTTGGAAAACGAGCAGCTGTTCATCTCAGTATTTTTACAAGAAGGGCCCATCCGCCTGGATAGCTCAAAGAGGTGAGGGGAGGGGCAGGTGAAGGATTTTTGTATGGCCTAGGAACACTGCTGCACTAGTACAGGAAAAAGCAAAACTTTTAGGTAGTAGTGATTATTAAGTCATATTTTATCTACAGGTATACTATATCTACATATTATATCTACAGGTGGCATATTATCTATAATGTTTGACTTATTTATAAGAAAATTTCTATTGTAGGCAAGTCTTACTGACTGGAATATGAAAAACTAGCTATACTTTAGTAGAGTTGGTCCTTTCTCCCTCAGTTGTTTTTTGTTTCCTGCTCTGTGTGTCTGTGTACACTTACTTGTATGTAGACCCTGTATATAAAAGTCAAAGAGCAACAAAACAGAAGAGTTTGTGCCTAGTGAAAACATATTGACAATGAAGAAGAGGTGAGTATCAGTGACCAACAGCTCTGTATTGTACCAAACCAGTTGTGTCATGGCCATGATCTGATGCTGCTTTGCTGCCTTGACTCAGGTGACTGTGAGTTCAGTGACAGAGCCTGAGAAAACACATGGGTGTCTTCAGTGTCTCCCATGACTAACATTTACATTTGGCATTTCCACATGTTTTCTGCAGGCTACTTGCTCTTCTTGCCTTGCAAAGGGTTTGTTTTGATTTTAGTTATCAGGATTTGTAAGTTTAGATCCTTGAGAATGACATAAGGACTGGGCTAAATGTCAGTGAGTTGTTTCAGCAAGGCCAAGGACAGACAGCCCTGGACTTGCACTGTTGCGGTGGCCTCTCTCTCACTTGTCCCCTTCAAAGAACTTCAGTTTAGTTTTTCAAGTGCCTGGACCATGATTTCTTTCTTTCTTCGTTCATGCTCCCTTTTCTCCTCACCCTCAGTGAGGGAACTTCTCCCTCCTGCGGCCATCACATTTTACATGCAGGACAACCAGGGGATCAGGCCCAGCCACCACGAGTTTAGGAAAGGCAGGTCCTGCTTGACCAACCTAATCTCCTTTTATGTTAGTTTGCAGACAATGCCAAGTTGGGCAGGAGTGCTGATCTGCTGGAGGGCAGGAAGAATCTGCAGTGGGATCTGCAGGAAGAGGATGGATGGGCCAAGGTCAATGGTGTGAGGTGCAGCAAGGCCAAATGCTGGGCCCTGCAATTGGGTAACAACACCAGGCAGTGCTACAGGCTGGGGACAGAGTGGCTGGAAAGCTTCTGGTGGAAAAGAACCTGGAGGTGCTGGTGAACAATTGGCTGAACATGAGCCAATGTGTGCTCAGGTGGCCAAGGAGGCCAATGGCATCCTGGCCTGTATCAGCAATAGGGTGGCCAGAAGGACCAGGGCAGTGGTTCCCCCCACTGTACTCAGCACTGGTGAGGCCACAGTTTGAATCCTGTGTCCAGTTTTGGGCCCTTCACTACAAGAAAGACATTGAGGCACTGGAGGTTGTCCAGCGACAGACAATGAAGCTGGTGAGGGGTCTGGAGCATGGGCTTATGAGGAGCAGCTGAGGGAGCTGAGGATTTTTAGCCCGGAAAAATGGAGAAGAGACCTTATTGCTCTGTACAACTACCTGAAAAGAGGCCATAGTGAGGTAGAGGTCAGCACCTTCTCCCAGGTAACAACTGACAGGATGAGAGGAAATGGCCTTAAGTTGCTTCAGGGGAGATTTTAATTGTATATTATGAAAATTGTCTTCACTGAAAGGGTAGTCAAACACTGGAACAAGCTGCCCCAGGAAGTGGTTGAGTCACCAGCCCTGGAGGTATTTAAAAGACCTGTAGATGTGGCACTTTGGAACATGGTTTAATGACAGACTTGACAGTGCTCTGTTAAGAGTTGTTCTTGATAATCTTAGAGGTCTTATACAACTGTAATGATTCTATGATTCTATCAGTGGGCTTCAGCCCACTGGCTAGGTAATTTTGGATATCTGTCTAATTTTATTTGAAAATCAAACTATGAAAAATACTGTAAAAGCTCTTCTTAATGTGCATAAGTAGATTTCAGGAGTTTTTCCCAGGTGTATTGGCTCTCCTCGCGTTGTGGAATAAGGAAACTGCTTCCATATGAAGCACTGGGAGCCTTTCTCTCCATCTCTCACTCTCAGCAAACACAACAAATTTCTTCACAGGTGATTCCCATGCATTCCTAGCATTCATGACTCTTACTGTAGGAAAACTATATATTACAAACTTGAGGTATAAACGTTGGTGGTCTTTGTTCAGCATTACCTTCATACTAGGAAGGCAACAGTGAGAAGAATAAGAAGGCCTGGTGTAGCTATACTTCTGAGAAGATACACCTGGCAGCCATACAGAGGTGAGCAGTAGCCTTTGTGGGTTCACAGCTTTACAGTATCAAAACGGAAAGCTCTGTAAATCAGAAGAAAAATGGTAGCTACAAAAATTCTGTCCCTTGTTATGTACCCCAGGTTTGACCTCTTTGAATTCACCCCACTGTAACTTCCATGATTCAATCTGAGATGGTTCAGATGAGTCCTGCTGGATAAGAGAGAAGGAGCAGGTCTGTGGTCACCATATAGAGCTGTTTGAAGGGACCCACTGTGATGTGGCTGCTGCTGCTGCCTGGTACAATATATGACTTTAAATGGTGCACTTGTTTTCAATCTTCAAGAGCAACAGTTCCAGGTCAAGCTGTACATAACCGCATTGTGTCCACCCACACAAAGAGTTTAAGTGGTGATTGAAACAATATCTCATCTCATTTCTATTTACCAGGTTAAAGGAAGTTTCTCTCTGGAGCAGGCTCTCATCTATTTGCAGCAGGAAATAAATTTCTTTTAAAAATTAATCAAAAAGACTCTTAGGGCTGCCAGCACAGGTCAGTGTAAAATGATTCCATAATACTTAGTTATTGCAAAGTTTTTTTCTGAGCACTTTATCTGAAAAATACTGAAAACTCCTCAAAAATAATTCACCTTCTCTAGCTAGTTTGTACAGACCTACTTAGCAGAGTGAAACTTTAAAGAACTCTCCTCTCTTTTTGCCTTCACCAAGAATTTCAGTTATGTATTTCAAAATACATTTTTATGGCAACTGAGAATTTAAAGTAGTCACTTAAATGACCATTCTCACTATAAACTCTTGGATATAAGTAGACAAAGCAATGAGATGAGATAGCCATGTATTTTATTAAATCAGTTAGAATTTCAATCTTCAGATGATGTTACAGGTACATAACTTAAACTGCCTGTCCCCATAGAATACCAGAGAGGAGGAAAGTACTTGAACATAGTAGGTTTTTTTCTTGGACATGCTGTACAGAATTTCAGTAATTTGGCCCAATACAGCCCTAGCTGTACTAAAGAGATTTTTTCCATTATTTTTTGGTTATTTCTTAATGTAGGTGTAACACTGCAAAGTAAATGAGGAAAATGGTAACTATATGCCTTTATTACTTCCTTGAGAGAAGCATAAATGCCTTTTCTCCTAAAAAGCATAGAATTTTGTATGCTTTCTATTAATTTGCAGAAGTTCACAGATTTTGGTTTTTTTTCTGGTACTGAAATCTAATATATATGTAAATGTTCATATGGTTAAAGACCAGTTTCCCAACACATATCTGTATCTGAAATCTAACTAAAACACATCAGGAAAAAGAGAAACTAATGGAATGAAAACCCCAAATAAACTGACCAATTTGTCTCTAATTGTTGTTCTACACAAAAGAAAATGAAGTACCAGGTAAATCTTTTTATAATGTGCAATGTTTTGGTTTTGCTGTAATGCAAAAATAATGACAAATTTAGACCCTTTATCAGTCTACAACTTATGTTTTTTTCAGTTTTCCTTTCAATTAGTGTAATGGCTTAGCATTAGAACTGTGTAAGAAATTTTCCATCTATAACAGAACTTGTAGTTCTCTTTCAGTAGTTCAGAGGTATTAGCCAATTCAACTGGCAAAGGTCAGAGTGACAGCAAAATTCTAGAAAAAAAAAAAGGTGTTCCTAAGCAACTGGCAACTAACTGTAGTGCACATGTATTTATCCTATATCTCTGTCACATATTTATGTTTTATCGGTAGGACAGACCGCCAGGAGAACGGCTACTTACACATTTATCACTGCTTGTGTTCCTTAGTACATGACTCCATAAGAGCTCAGCAAGGAGAAAAACAAACAAGTGACCAACAAAAGAGCTCAGCAAAACTGCTCAAAATCAGAAAAGAGACAAAAAGTTATAAAACTATGTAATCTGATTTCTTCTGCTGTGTATCTTTGCAACAGTTGCCAAAGGCTACCTGTTCATCTTCTAATGGCATTCATTGTTAGGTGTCACTTGAGTGGAGCAGTGTATAGCTGGATCAGCTTGCTCAGTGTGAAGGGTCTGTTCTGTTTAGACTGAGATGGTCAGAAAATGGAGATGGTCACTTGGAGGGTGTGTGTCTTTATTCAGAGCTGCTCTGTGCGAGTAAGACAACATCAGCAAGTGTCAGCAGCAAGACAAGAGTGCCTAGAAAACTGATTGAGTGATCTGCAAACTTTTTATTGGCAGCTAATGAAAGTCCATATAATGAGCTTCCACTTTACAATCTTACACACAATCATGTCACATTTCAAAATCACCCCAAATGCTTTGTAATGTTTAAAAAACCCAAACAAAACACAAATCAAATATTGTGGAGAGACACATAAGAAGAGGACAATAGAAATCGCAGGTGTGTGCAGACCTCTCAGGTGATTGAATAGCAACGAATTTGGCAGTTGAAGCCTCCTATATGTTTACAGAAAGAAAAACAACAAAACGGTCCTCTCCCACATGCATTCAACTGACTCAAGCAGATTAAACTATACCTTGCTACATCATGATCCAGATTAGCTAATACTACCTAATTCCTGCAAGTAAAACTGTCACTAAAATATCAAATTACTAATAATGCAATTCTTTATCTACTGTTGACAAAAGGAGAGGTGGAAAATGTTAGAGATTTAAAAGATTAAAGACTGAAAGTGGAAGAATTAATTTTTTAAATGTCAGCCATTTAATTAATTTTTAAATTATATTTTTTTCATTTTCCTTGTTAATCTCTGAAGAAAATGGGCATTGCTGAGTTTCAAAAGCCCAGCTGTTGCCATGCTGAATTTGTTTTTTCACATCTATATTTTCTTAGTGTGGCTTTCAAGAGAAGCTCAAGACTGTATTTCAGAGGAACTAAATTTATCTGAATATTCTGTAGTACCAGATTCTTGTAAGGAGCTATACATACAGTTCCACAGAAGAAGATTTTTTTTCAAATATCCAGGCAGAATGTTGGAATTTGAGTGGAAATAAAACAAACAAACACACAAACAAACAACTTTATATGCTTAAAAGGATTATATAATTTTATACATCTATTTTTAGTTTATATCTTATGCCATCCATGGTTGTGCTTAGCAATAAAAGCTGCGAGAAAGTGGGATATTTAGAGCAATTCTTCCCAAGAATTATTATACCCAATGGAGCCCTGCTGTCCTGGAAAAGTAATGCTGTCCACGGGAAGTAATGACTTAATCCCTTGTTTCGCTTTGCGTGTGTGTGTGGCTTTTGTCTTCTCTATTTAACCATCTTTATCTCAATCCATTAGTTTTCTAGCTTTTGCCCTTCTGATTCTCCCCCCCCCCATCCCACTGAGGGAAACTGAGTAAGAGGCTGTGTGGGGCTGAGAGTTGGGCAGAGGTCAACCCAGCATGGATGAAAACCTTTCCACTGTATGTTTTAGATGTAGAAGAATGTGCTTGGCTAGAAGTTAATCATCTCAGATAGAGAGACAGAAGGAAAAGGTGAATTGGAGTGGATTGCATGGGCTGCAAAAGAAGGAGTGAGATTGAGGTGTGGTCTTCCCAGACAGAATAACTATTCCATGGTGGAAAGCAGGATTTTTCTTTGTTATTATTTTCCCTCCTCCATCATTAGGCAGGAAGAGAACTCCACACTAAAGGCAAGACATTAATTTATCTTCTTCAGTGAGATCGATGTAGTCCCTAAACGCTTGAGATGGTTCTGATTCCACTGTGTCTTTAAATTCTGAGCATCAGTGGGCTTTGGCTGTACAAAGCTAGCTTCTTATTAGAACAGGAATTGAAACAAGGAGCTTTCAGGAATTTTAAAATAAAAAAAAAGAGGGAATGAGAAGAAAGGACAGAAACAAAGTAGTTGTAAGCATATCTCCCCTTTCCCTGATATGTATTTGAGTGATGGGTTTCAGAACACTCCACACAATGTCTGTTATTCTCATTGTTCCTTCTAGCCCCTCTCCACAAAATATTTTTATTCTCATTTTTCCTTCTTGCCCATCTCCTCTGCTTGATGCTTTCATCAGCCCTTGTGAAATGTCATATTTTCTCTCATTGCAGAAGTCTCCACCTTACCTGCAGTGCAGCAAGAAGGGCAAGGAAAATAGGCCCTTGTTAACAGACCACATCTTTTCAAGGGACTTATGTTCATATATACTAACTGTGAATATGTGACCCAAACACTTTTTATGAACTCTTAAAGAGAATAATGACAGTATTAAAAAAAAAAAAAAAAAAAAAAAAAAAAAAAAAAAGCCNAAAAAAAAAAAAAGAAAGGAAGCTCATCTTTCCTAGTTTTCCTGGTCAGAAAAAAATGGGACAATTTCTAAAAATTCTTATTGTACAGTAGCTTAAGAAAGATTACAGGAAAAAAAAAAGACATTTGGGAGAGAGCCCTTGTTTGTCTATTTCCTTTTTGCAGGCAAAAGTTAGAAATAACAAAACACTTCTGGTTTTATTTCTTTAAAGGAAATAAAAACTAATAGGGTTAGTTCAGACTCAGGTCTAGCACATTCTTTTTCTAAGCTTGATAAAGATTTATAAAGAAAGACAGAGAGAGTTAAGGTAGGAGCAAATTAAACTTACCTGTTCAATAGCATAAACCAGAAATATTGTCCTCTTAAGAAGATCGTGTTGGAGAATAAGTAAAACCCAAATTAAACTAGGGGACTCTAAACTGTTGGGTTATTTAATATATGGCCTTACTTATCATCAAAGTTATTGCCATGAAGTTGTATAAGTCAAGTTTTGGGGCCTAAGCCATAACAAGTGAATATTTAGCATCATTTTATCTATTTTGATAAGTCACATCTGGAGTGCTGTGTCCAGTTCTGGGCTCCTCTGTGCAAGAGAGATATGGAGGACCTGGAGTGAGTCCAGAGGAGGGCAACAAAGATGATTAAGGGCCTGGAGCATCTCTCTTATGAAGAAAGGTTGAGAGTTGGGCCTGTTCAGCCTTGAGAAGAGACAATTCAGAGGGGACCTCATCAGTGTCTATCAGTATCTGAAGGGAGGGTGTTTAGAGGATGAATCCAGGCTCTTCTTGGTGGTGTCAAGCAACAGAAAAAGAGACAATGAAAGACATACACAGAAAGCGTCACCTGAATGTCAGGAAGAATTTTTTTATTCCTTGGGTGACCATGCACTGGGAGAGATAGCTCAGAGATGTGGATCCTCCCATTCCTGGAGATATTCAAGAATCATCTGGAATCAATCCTGTGTAAGGCGCTCTAGGATGACTGGCTGGACCAGATAATTCCCCTGGTCATTCCTTTCAAACTTAACCATTCTGTGATTCTCTGGTCTTGATTAGGAAGACGGGAAGATGAGATCCTAGTTTCATATAGATGTAAACTGGATGGAAGAAGTGACAAATATCCCACTTTATTTTCCATAGGTAACTTTTTTTTAAAAAAAATTAAAACTCATCTTATCTTGGTCTTTTTCATCTTTCTCTAACTTTGAGAAGATGAATCTACATCCTCTTTCACAGGATTTTAAGCCTGAAATAACTGAGAAGTTGAAATAATGTATTAAACTTCTACTTAGCCTGTGATGACCATGTCTTTTAATTGTCTTTATATATTGCCGCTGTATTGTCTTATTAGCAATTTTTTTCTGCATGGTAGTGTTTAGAAATGGCTTATTTCCCCTCTCTGCACCCAATAAAACAGTAAGCTTCTGTAAATTTTACTTGAGGATGAAAATTCATGCAAATTCGAGTGTGGCTTGAGGTATTTTTTTAGGTGGTAATGATTTGGGTTTGGGGGTTGGATTTGTGTGTGTTTTGGTTTTGAGAATTTGCCAAAAAATACCGATTTTTTTTCTCTTTCCATGTCAACTTTGACAGCCACGAGAAACATTTGTTGCTTAATATTTTCTTCTTCCCTTTCTTTGTATAAGATTTGGCTTTCTAGAGAACACCACAGAAATAATTCTGTTGAGCAAGTATATCCTTAATATATCAATGTGGTAGGCTAATATTTTAAAATGAAAGTAGACAAAACTCATACTAACTAAAACAGATCTTTTTTTTCACCTCAAGGCATATTCCTTTTTCTTTTATCCTTGGTGACAGTTCATGTTTTCTTAATGATCTCCTTTGACTTAACCATTAAGTCCTTACTGAAAAAGCAATTTGGCAACTCAAGATTTCTAGAAGGAATTTAATATACTTTAATATAATTTTCTTTACTCTGTCTGCATCACTTTCTTTTGTTATTGCAAGATTCGTACTGGATATGGTTAATAAAATCACCATTAATACTGATAGGAATGACATGTTTATATGTCAGTATACAGTAGACTTTAAATTTTGTGTCAAAATTATTCTATTTTGTGCTGTGAGTTATGACTTAGAGATAGGCAGGAAGCCCAAGTATAACACCCCTACTAGAAATGCAGAGGACAATACCCCTGTGATTTAAACAGAGAAGTCACACTCTGCACTAAACTCAGATAATTTCACCTGTCACCACTGCTGATCTGAAAGAGAAGGACCCTCCATACTGGAGATATCAGCAGCTAAACAGTCTTCTAGGCCCCATTGGTGTCAAAAATTTTGTGTGAAATCTTTCTGAATACTTTCAAGGAAATTCTAAATTAAACTGACCTACAGAAACAAAATAACCTCTCCAATAACTCAATTTGTTTTGTTTTGTTCTCATTTAATTTTGCATACTAACGATTAGGTGAACATTGTGTAGATAAGGAAGAAAAGTAACTAAAGAAAAGCATTTAAAAATCAAAGTTATAATTTCTTCTGTTGCTGCTTTTCTTTTTTTTCTCTCAAAAAATTATCAGCTTCATTAATTGTCTGTGGTTCTGTCTTCTTCATAAGGCATATAATTGTTCCTTAAAATTATCATCCTGCTTGGTTATTTATGGTATCCTGAAGACTTTATTGGATGCTTTACTTCTATTAATATATATTCTCCAACTTGGTGGAAAAGAACATGTTTGTAAGAGTTTTACAGTAAGCTGATAGCATTTCCATTGTTTTATGGAAATGTCTTTGCTTTTTTAACAAGTGTATTACAGGGAGCTCTACATGAACATTTAAAGAACAATAGGAATAGGTGTTGCTAAACCAGGCTAAGGAAGGAGATATGATGGAAACAATCACTTTATTAAACAAAGGAGAAAACCTGTTTTGGTCATGTCGTACTGGATAGCAGTGTTTCCAGAGCTGCATTAATCTCTAAGCTTCAAACAGAGGAACCACATTTTTCAAGTTTTTAGTCCTGACTTTTGCCATGCATTTGGGGAGGTAGTGGTATATTTGTTTCCTGCAGCAGTAATATCTACTGCATTTTCAAGTCCAATGCTGCTATATCTCTGATTCAGGTGTATTATGTTAAGCATTACAAAATGGGTAGTCATGATAAGAAAAGCAATACCATGAAAACAATGGAAGTTATCATTTGAACCTGAAAAGTAAATTTTGCTGTCGATCTCTATTAAATGGCATGTCCATTTGTTTATTAATTCCAGTGAACTATCTTGCAAAAGTAAATTTCTTGTTTTAATAAAACCAATGTGATATTAAGTACCCAACTGAATGGATTCATGGTTTTAAATAAATGATAATGTAATGTAAAATTTTCTAATTTGCCAACCACTTATTAAATGTATTTACAATTACACAGTAAATTCTATGAACGACATTAAACTGAGTGATAATATTTCCTGTTTTATAGGAGACTTTGCCTTTAGTGAGATTAGATTAATAAGCTACAAGGAAACTGCACATGTCTTTAAAAAATCATAATACTATTCTGAAAACATGTAACTCTACTCTTCAATGTTATCATTCATTTTGATTACACTGGCATTAAATAGTTCATCTGTTCTAAATCTTCAGTAAAAGTATATAGCTTTTTTACAGAATGAAACCAAAGGGGAAATAAATCAGTGTCAGAAATCCCCAATATTTAACTTCTTACTAATTTCATGGTATATCTCCTCTGGATGGAGGAAAAGGAAAAACAAAAAAATAATAATTCTTTATTTCAGATTTTACCTTTTAGATTGTAAAATAAAAGCTACCTTGTCCAAAGTTCAAATTCTATCTGATAGCTTTGAGCTAAATGCTGTCAAATAGAGAAGAAAACAATATGCCTATCTTCACACAGGAAGCAGCAGAAATTACTTGCTGACTAGAGGCCATTTCTATATCTAAAGGTAAATGCACGTCAAATAATAAATCAGATGTATGACATGACTGCATACTTATCTCCCTGCATATAGACATAAAAGTGCATCAAATGTGTATTTGCACTGCTGAAATATTCATGTGTCTAGTGAAAAATTTACATTTCTGATATCCTAAACAAAGCCTCCGTTTTTATATTTGTTTGCTTGCTTGTTTTTGATGGATGCTTGGCACTCTCAGAGCTCAGTGGGCTCTTTCAAACTGTACCCACTGGAGAACCAGATTCCTGTTTGACTTTACAAGAAGTGCTTGGTACAATGACTTATGATGATCACATGCACTTTTAGCCACAAAGTCACTGCAGCAGGGCAAAGCTATCAATCACTTGTGGTACAATGAAGCACAACAGGTCTCCCAGAGAACAACTTATACTTCAGCAGGGCACTCGTCTTGGAGTGTGTTTCCTTCTAAGGATGTGACTTGTCAGTTGAAAGAAATATAAAGTCAGGGAATAAGATCAAGCAATTTCAATTAATTAGAATATTTATTATTTTTTTATTATTAGAAAGCAACTATGCAATTTTAATCGTATGTATACCTTTGAGTTGGAATTTACCTAGTTAGAGGGTTGTGTGATCACACCACCTTATTTGCTGTCATTAAGGCCCCCCCAAAAAAGTACTTAGTAAGAATTTTTCTCTCTGGGAAGATTATTTTTAAGCTCTTTTCCTCAGTGATATTTGTACTTCATCTAATATACCTAGGTCCAACTTATTAAAAGCTTATTGTTTAAATTATTGATTCTTACATTAATGTTTATTTGAATTAAGTGTGATAATTAAAATGTTATGGAAACTTTTGGAGTTCCTTGTTGAACATGTTGATCTTGTCAGCAATTGTCTTTTTATGTGTGTGTGTGTGTGGTTGTTGGTTTGGGTTTTTAAGGGGGTGTTGTTTTTTTTTTTTTTAAAGAGGCTTTTAATTAAATAAGCAAAATACAAAGGTATAAGAAAGGATGTTAAATACAATTTCTGAAGTGATGTCAACAGAACAATAATGAGTTTATTTTTGATTTGGTAATTAATGGTATGTAAAGCAAGAAATGAGAAAAATACTGTGGGCACCAACTCCACAAATAAATATGTGCTGTTCATAAAACCTCAGGAAATAGAAACCAAATATTACCTTTTGCAGATTAACATGGACAGTGATTAATGCACCTACTCATTTGTAAAATAGCTCATATTATATCTTATTAGGTTAATAGATAAATATACAGCACATATGGAATACTACTGTGATTGATTCTTATTAAAACTTTCTTGTCACTGAAAAGTAACTTTTCCAGAGTTTCCACCGAATTTCATGGAAGTCTAGGTCTACATAACAATTTTTTTATGTGTGCGGACTTGTTTGCTTCTCATGTGAGTGGAGTGTTTGGATCAGGTATGAAGATGATCAGGGATGTAGAGAGAGGAAAAACCAGCATAAGGACATCGGGTAGAACATGACTTTACCCAGGATGTCAACTGCTCAGGAAGTCAGGAGTTGAAGGCTAAGAAAGCTATTAATTTACTATAGCCCCAATTCTTGCATGTCACTGGGTTAACAGTTAAAACTGAAGCTCCTGCTTAGAAAAACTTCTTAAGATATGAAATTTATGCAAAGGTAATCTTCAAGAATTATATGGTGGTTCTGAAGAGAGTCCTTGATGAAGGTTTATAGAAGGCAGATTTGAGCTCCTTTTAGTTGGCATCCTTCTTTGCAAAGAATAATATTTAGCAAAAAAAACCCAATCCCATTACTGAATTTTAAATTTAAGGCATTATGACAAATTCTTAAACTCCTTCAGTCTTGAAGAGAAGCAAATTTTTATGTAGTCATATAATAGTTTACATTTTGCTTAGGAAGATTTTGTAACAGTATTTTTTCTCTATTTTTAGCCTTTCTTCCTAAGAAATCCAGATTCAGAGCAATGTTTCACCCTATACCCACACCCACTCCACTCATTTTACTGAAGGCAAATAGAAGCATTTGGAAAAGAATTGACTTTGACAGCTCAGCTATCTGTCTGTTTATCTAGAGGATGAGTTTATTTCTTCTTTCATGTCAGAATGTGAAAAATACTTTTACTACCTCAGTATTTAAGCATGCTTCTCAATGCCCTGATGAAGTTCTGATTATAATACTACTGCATTCCACTTTTCTTATGCAAAGTACTCTGAAGACACACTTTGTTCTTGAATACATAGGCATGTAGGGAAGAATCACTAATGTTTCAGCTAAGAAGTCAGCAGACTCTCATCCTAATCCCTTGAAGTCACTCTTAACTCAAGGCTGGGTAAGGTAATATGTTTATGAAAGACAGAGATGAAAAAAAAATTAAAAAAGGGAATCGAGGTACTAATCTACTTTCATTAAATTTAAAATAGAAATGTGTTTTTTATTATCTATCTGATGTCCTGACCACCCCCCCCCCCACACTCTCCACAGCTG
>VZTZ01008544.1:0-18705 GCA_013400955.1 Drymodes brunneopygia | reverse complement strand
CCCCCCCCCCCCATCTTCATAAGTTTTGTAATTTTGAGTGCAATCTACCTCAGGAAGCAGATTTTAGAGGAAAATGTTTTATGGTAGAGCAGATAGCTTTATTCGATAATTCCTTTTCTAAGTCCTTTCTGAGGAATTATTTTTCCCTTTTTTTCATATATAGGTGATACCAGAAATAGCTAGAATAATTAAAATAACAGTTATTTCCCTTTGAAAATGTGTCTTTTTTGAACCACATGCTGACTTTTTGTCTAGATAGTAACACATTTCACAAGAGCAGTACATCACCTGCAGTACATTTTTGTGTAAAATGTTCGTTTTTGCTGTATGTCAGCCTGGGGTATGTTGGTGATCTTGATTTAAAAAAAAAATTCTGGATGAGCAAAATCTGCACAGTTATTATTGTCTTTTTACTGATGTGATTGTAAATGACCACATGGAGGTGAGCGAGGGGGCTTGAGATGACACTTTTCTTCTTCAGCTGCTGACCTTAACACCATTCAAAGATTTGTTTCCAACTGCAAAAGGATAGAGCAAAGCCTCACTGGAGAAAAGAGATGCCCCTGTTTCCCATTCTTTTCTTCCAGAATGTTCTGGCAAACGAGGGCTCTGATAAGAGCCATTTTCAAACTGTACCAGATGTGGCTTTGCTCACTGAAAAAAGAAATTAGACAAACACATTTTGTATTTGTTGTCCAGGAGAATCTGGGGATGAGAAAACTGGTCACAGGCTTCAGCCACACAGAAAGAAAGGCAAACCTGAAACAAAGAAAGCAGTGAGGCTGAAGGCTTCCAAAATGGGAGGTGGTAGGGTAAAATTCCTGAATTTGTGATTGCCTGTTAGAGCCCCTATTAAGAAAGACTACTTTCAAAGCTTTACATATTTTGTATTTCATACTTCACAATAGCACTCAGACATATTTAATGTTTATGAAATGAATGGGCAGAATTCAGTAAAATAAAGAACATATTTTACCTTGTGGCATTTTTAAGATGTTAATTTCTGTATATACAAATGTGACACCTCTTAACATTTAGAAAAAAATCCCCCAAATGACCCCAAAAAGGTTCTATAAACTCTACAGTGTACAGATCCTGCACAAGCAGGTTATATGTAGAGCTGCTGTTACATTTATGCCTGAATCTGTCATTAAGAAACAGTGAATCCAAACAGTGGGTTTATGTTGATAAATGCAAAGAAACTGCTTTTTGAATGTGTTCAGTACCTGTGTACTTACATTAAACAATTTCCTATATGGTCCATTACATATGCTGACCTTAAACTGGCAGGTGTAATATTTGTCCTTTTTCAGTGTTTGAACACTTATGTTGTCAAAGCCAGTAATTAGTCCTTTAGGAAAGTCTGCCTAATGTAAAATTTTTGGCTGCATTTAGGGAGAAAAATAAAAGGTGAATTGTACCAAATATTGCTTCTAGTTGGTTCCCTTCCATTTTATTGTCTTTTCAAGGAATTATTTGGAAATAATTACCGTGTGACAAATCAGTCTGTAAACTGCAATTAAAAAAAATAATTCTGCCTAAAGAAGAAAGGAAAATGGAACAAATATCACCAAGATTTAAAGTATTTAGAAAATTAGCCTTCCCACGTTTAGGAAGAGTTTCTTTCTTTCATGTCTTTGTCCTTAAGTTTTGTGCCCTACTATGCTGCTTTTAATGGGAGGTTACAGAAAAATTGGTTGAAAGACAGATTTGGTGCACACATCAGCTTAATATATTTCATACAACAGTAGGATAGTTTTATTGGCAGCAAACCTTCTGGAAATAAAAATGATGTTCTTGTTTCAATAATTAAAGCAGATGTTTTTTATCTTCAAAGTAGTCTATAATGTGAGATGACACAGACAGCATATTCTTTCTGAAAATATGTACCTTTTCGTTATGATTACCAGCTTTTGATATATTGCTAGGGCTTTAATAAACTGGAGTTATTGAGAAAAGCAAATTCAGAATTGTTATGGTAATAGTCTCAGATTATTTCATTCATGTTGGTTATAATTATCTCAATATGAGTGGAATCTCATAAAATTACATGAGAATTTACTTTTGTTAAAGTTTAGCTGTCTTATTAAAAAAAAAAAAAGGTGAAAGAGCTGAATTTTCTTGTCCTTAGAGAAATAATGTTTTCTGAGTGAAAATATAGGTCTTCTCCTTCAGTATTTTTCTGCTACCATTTCCCCCCGCCCCCCACCCCCCCCACTTTAGTCTCTCTAACAAGCAATGAGAAAGGCATTGTTTTGTTCCTTTATTCATTTTGTAACTATTAACTCTGCATGCCTCAGAATTCTAAATCACCCATGAGAATGCTTATAAAAAAGGGTGCTAATAAAAACATTCCAAAAAAAAATTAGAGAATGTGAAGGAGACATTTGATTTCCTACAGACAGTTTTTTTCTATGGCATAGTTCAACAAGCCTTTATTATTTTGCTGGGTTTTTTTTCATCTTGGGGGAAAACAATCAACATCCATCCCACTTTGTCTGAATTCACAGTACAAGGACAAGGCTTTCCTGAAAGTGAAAAATATGTTTTTTCTGAAAATGAAAAGTCTTCTAAGACATGAAATAAAACAAATGTGTGCTTAGTTCAGGCTTCTAGAGCAGAAGCAAGGAAGGTGAAGCAAAAATGCTTCCGAATGGATCTTATTAAGAAAGTATTCCACAAAGTGTAGGTGGTCTTACAGGGATGGGTTGAACAGCTGGAGATATTATATCACACAAACTGAGGCAAGGTGTTGATTCTGAAAGCTGGATCTGTTTATCCAATAACTTGATTCTCTTCAAGCTAAGTTACAACTACAGCATTAGCCCAGCTTGAAAGCAGACTATACTGTTATGCCTGGTCTCCAGGAGACTTGTGATTGCACAGACTTCAATGATCTCTCAAAACATTTTTTCCTTTCCCTCCAAGACCAGACTATAGTGCCACAGTGTAAGTAAGGTAGCATAGTGTGAGCCCCTGCCATTGTGCGGTTTTGTGCTTAAAAGAGACTGGCAAAGTTTCCATAAGACCTACAAGTATTTTTGCCACAGGATCTCTGATGAAGCCCTCTGACAGTGCAGGTCTTCACCAGTCCCGTTTGAAGTGTGTCAGTGCTGCTTCCGATGGGCAGCAAAGGTGCCTGAGACCTCAGCACAGCCCTGCAGAGCGCCTGCCTACCTTCAGTGGTACCTCTGACGGCTCAGTCACCTATCAGCCCTCCACCCACTGAGTTTAGAAGCTGTGCTTTTTTTAGCTTAGGTAGGGACAAGTGCATCTGAAAACATCTTGCTGCCAAGTTTAAACGAAGGTCGGCACACTCCTTTTCTAGGTCATTAATAGATGGGGTCTTAGAAACACTTTGTGCTGCCTCACAAAGGCAGGATGTCTGCAGGGAGACTGAGAAGAAATTCATGCAGTGTCTTGCAGAGAAGACTCTGCAGGAAAGAGGCAATTCTTATATCTATTTTCTAACACAGAAGTGGAGGAAGCAAATGGTCTAAGCTTACTATGTGCTGAGTTAAGGGAAAGTTCAGAGCATAATGATAAAATGCTCTTGAGAAGTTTTCTCAGGAGCTCGTGGTGCAGGTTCAAACAGAGAATTTACCCCAAATTTATGGTGTGTGTTGTTCATACTGCTTCACTTTTTGTATAAATGAGCAAGCAAGGGTGAATAATCCCACAACTAGTACTGTAAGAGCACAAGACAAAGACGAGAAGAATTTCTTGGGCTGCCATATAATTCATTAAGTTGGGTCAATGAAATGCTAATGCTATGACTTTAATAATAGATATTTCTGTTAGAGGTCATTCTCAGTGAACTTAGAATTCTCATTTGGATACCCTTCAGACAGAAAGAGTAGAAAGACAGAACAAAAAGTCTCACTTTCTTATTTTTTGTGCTTATGCTAATGCATTTGTATACAGCAGTGACCTTTTCTCAGATCACTAATACACTTTTTGCTTAATATTGCATGTAATTGTGCCACAGCATGCTCTTCTAATTTTCTACCTTTATTTTACCCTTACATTACAAACAGGGTTTGGGTATGGATAAGAAATAGGGGCAAAACAGAAGACATAACAATTAAATAGTGAATGGGGAAATGAAGAAGAAATTACGATATTTAAGAGGGAAAACACTTTCATTGCTCATGTCTTGAATCCTACTATTTCAGTTCTCATAGTGTCTATTCCTTTAGAGCTTCACCTAGGAGTCTTGCAATGATATCTAGTGGATTTCTTTAAACTGGAATTTTATTTACTTTTGAAAAGAACTTTGTTCATTAGGCAAGGATAAAATCAGTGTCTGCTAATTTTTTTTCTCCCTGATTCAACTAAATGCCATAAAGACATTCTATTTCACTGAACTAGGCATTTAAGATAACAAATGTATAGGCCAGATCCTTTTTGAACTAGTTCAGTGTGAATTTGAATACATTCAGATGTTTGTACCACGTTCATCACCAGAATATGGGCCCAGATTCACAACAAAATGCTCATGATTTTTTCTGATGATTGGGAAGGATTAGACACCTTGTTTAATCAGCTGCAAAATGAAAACTGGTGTTACAACCAGTTGGTTGTCTAAGACAAGCCCTGTCCGATATCTTTTCAGCTTTACTGAGATATCTATTATCTGACGTGAATCCCTTCCTGAGGGCTTCTAAGTAATTTTCTTTAACAACAATGATAGCAGAAGTTTCAACAATTTAGCCAATATCTCTGTGACTCTTAACACCCACCGAGGGCACAGATGGGCCACATTCAAAGGCTGCCTGTCCAGAATAGATTCAGATTCATAGCTTCTCACCAGGCAGAAGATGGTTTTGCTTGGTGATTGGGAGAGTGAAAAACAATGTCCTTTCTCCTTTTCTTAGTGACCACTTAAAAATGTGCATTCTCCCCACTCTTCCAGATCAGGCAGAAAAGACCTGTTTCATGTTCACCTTTCCAGAGCTCTTTAGAAGTTAAATGAGGATTATGACATTCATGATTTCAAAATACAAATTGATAGAATTTAGGCCAATGCTCTCTGTGACTATGGTACCTGGGTAGAATTTTAGCTGTCAAAACATAACTGTTTCTTTCCCCAGTGTTTCCAATTGTATCTAGGCATCTTTTCAATAAATTCCTTCGGTGAATATTGTGAATTTGCTTTTTGATTACACTTACCTGTCTATTGCATAGGCTTGGGGCCTTTATTTAAGATGATCGGTAATTTCCTTCAGAAATAATTTAGTTAATTTCACTATTATATCATGAATTCTTGTATATCTTGGCTTGGTTCATCTGGAACTGCAGCACTCCCTCTGCATTGGCAATACACAGTGAAATGCTTGGTAGAAGTCTGGTCTTAAATAGGAGCAGTAAATTTTACCTCTTATCTTTTAGAAGGAATCATCATGTTTGTGTCCTACCATTCCTTAGGGAAACTGAGCAAAATCTTTAAACTGAGTCTAATCCTGAATTTAAGTTTGCTCAGGAGACATTAATTCGATTTGTAGCCTTTCTTTAATGGTAAAATGCATCTTATATTGTCAGAATAATGTAGCAATATAAGGTGTTCTTCTCCCTTAATCTTAAAGCAAAACAAATCAAAATTAAAACAAAACAAAGCAATATATGCTTGTCTCTCTTCCTTTGTCCCACATGGAATTCCACAAATGCCAGTAACGAGTACCTCTGCAATAGGTGTGAGTGACACCAGTTACTCCAATCACTGAATGGAATTCTGAATAAAAAATGTGGGTAAATCCCTAAATTTCCTTTTAATATCTTAAGCATCCTTTAAATATCCATTCTAAATTACAATATTGGATATTCCTTTAAGTTGGTATATCAGGAAGATTATCTTAGGTATTAGGATTCATGTTTAAAGACAAAGGGAAACAACTCCAAGCTGACATAGTCAATGGCATATTGACTATGTTGACATAGTTTTCATTACAGCTTGATTTCTTTTGTGATTAACAATCCAAAGCTGTCCATGAAAAAAAATAAAAAGTTTTGATTTTTGCTTTTAGTTCTTTAAATGAACAAAGACTTGCCAAAAAATATGTAATCACTTTGACGCCAAGGTGTTTCTGATTTTTAGTCTGCCATTCTCCATGCTTTTTCATACATGATTTTTCATCTCTCACTTTTCTTCCTTTCTTCTCCTCATTATTCCAAGGGAGTGGGACAAGAAACACATGGCTGGCGACTTTATCTAATCAGTAGACCAACTGAGAAATCTAGATATTTCATCATTCTAAAGAACAAGAGATATGCAATTTCTTCCATCCAGATAGGTATCTTGAATGATGTATTTTAGTTCCCAAGGGGATAAAGGACTTCTGCTATCTCAGAATCTCTACAATACTCTTTTAATTTTGCAAAAATCTAGGAATCTACTGCTTTCAGCACTCACTTCACAGTCCAGTATTTCAATCTGTATTCTGTCTGTGCTCATGTATCCTTCTCAGTGACTCCAGTGGGAATATCACTGCAACAACAGAGCTGGTGGACAAAGCACTGTAAGCTTAGTCTAATATTCACTGAAGTTGGTCAGAAGCTTCTTACTGACCTCGAAGTGCAACACCAGGCAAAACCAACTGCCCTCCACTGCAGTGTTGGCATTCCATTAAACAAGGCCTTGCATAAACCAATAAATAAAGCACTGGTAATAACATCCACTTTGGTCTTGTACATTCATAATAGGCTCCATTTAAAAATTCAGTTTTTATGATCAACCCAGCACTTCTTGACTGGTATATTTATGTGGTCTAATTATTTATGTGCACTTTATTATATTTATGTGCACTTACTGTAATCTGAAAAACACAGTTGTTATTGTTCAGCATCATTCCCATGGCTGCAGTCCTGGTCCCTCTTTTCTCTAATTGAAGTATCTGAAAGCCCACTACAGATCTATGACATTCTCACTTCAATTTACTGGCTTAAAAATCCATTGCCACTGCAAGAGTGTTTGCCAGTTTCAAATAGTTAAGTTACTAGAACTGGTAGGGATGATAATTTCTTTTTTCCTTCTTTTTTTTTTGTGCATTTACTAAAGAATACTGATGGTTAAACACATGTGTAAGGCTTGAAAGCATTCACTCTGCTTGTTTAAATAACTGCATCCATGAAAATGTACTTGTTATATGCACTGAGTAACACTGCAAAGTCAAAATGTCTTCTCATTATTTTTGGAAAACGGGCTATGCTGGCAGTAAAGTTTATTTCAGTTCTTCAATTTTGTCCATTTTTGCTGCAAAAGACTGATTTCTTGAGTGACATTAGGGAGGTTTATCCATATGCTGTCATTAAAGGTACGGACTATTGGGTAATATGCTACAACCGAATGTGGTACAATTCTCAATATAGACAAACTTCAAATGAGCATAGACACATGGCAGGAGAGGGCAATGTTTTCATGAGCACTAAACCACAGGAGACAGCACCACTGTTTCCTTACACTGGCAAAGCCACCATCATGAGAGGACATTTAATCTGGCAGCAGCAGGTAGCACAAACTCTTCTGGAGCAGAAGCAGCAACGATGCAACTCTGCTTCCTTGTGACATATAGAGGTATCAGAGCAGAGTGAAAAATTAAGACTTTAAATGTTTTATTTTTGAGATATGTATACAATTTAACAGATCTGAGAGCTATGATTTGCAGCAGTGAATGAAGGAATCCTGAGTTGAAAATTGCTTTTGGAAGGATTTTTTCCTCATGAGAAATTCTAGCTGCTGCTTTCCAAAGGCCACACACACCGTTGGAGTTCCCTGTTTTTCTCTTACTTATTGCCTTCGTGTTTACTATTTGTTTTCTCCTCTCAAGTTTTGTGTCTTAGAGACCAAATACAGAGTCAAGGACTAAATATACCCAAGATTACTAAAATAGAGGATAAGGAAAAGATAGTGGTTTTGCATTTGTTTTGGTTTGGTTTTTTTATAATAACAATTCACCCTATTGTAATAGCAAATTGTCTAGATGATGAGCTATATTTAACCAAATAGAGTATAAAGTAAGAAGGAACAACTATATTATTTTCTTATTCTACGGTATGACTGCTGGCTGCCGCTTAGTCAAACTTTATTGGTATTGCTATTGCCCCAACAGTGACTGGGAAAGGTATTATTGTGGATGACTTTGATTTATTTCCTGCAAGAGGACCAGTGTCTTCTAACTCCATTGACCTCCTGTGCAAAAGAACATCCAGACCCAGTACCGCTTTCAAGAGGAGAAGCAGCAGCAAAATATCAATTTTCAGATCTTAATTCAGGCTCTTTTTGAAAGGCATGAGTGCTCTCACCATGCTGGTGTATATTGTTGTCTTTAAGATGTTCATGAGGAATGATTTTTTACTCAAACAGGACAAAAAAAAAAAAACCAACCCAAAAACCTCCTTTATTTATTATGCTTCACTTATACATACTTACAGAACACAGTCATAATTATACCTTTTTTCGGAATATTTGGAAATCTCATTCTATACTACTTCGGATGTTTTTCATTTCTAGAAGCTTTTATTTCGCCAACTATAGACAACTCATAAGCACTTGACAAAATATAGTTTGTGTGGCCAGGATAAAAATATTTGGTGCATATATGAATGCATAATCACACACAGAGCACCACATACCATCCGCACAGTACTGTGAGGTGTGTTCAGGTTTTTGATTGCCACCCACCAAAACAATTTATACTACAACTTAGTTTATATAGAACTGTAAAGTGATGAAGCATGACAGTGCACTGTAAACTAACTTTCCAAACCTGAAATAAACTCCACTGACATGAGCACTAGTAACATTGTCTTTTTAATAGTGGAAAGCAAGTGATTCTGTGATGCTGTGCCCTCAGGTAATTTTGCTCTTGGTTGTTTATTGCAGTCATCCAATAATTTGCACAAATTGCTTGAGAGAATTCATGAACATTAGCTAATTTCCCTCTGTTCTGGTTTCAGCTGGGATAATTTCCTTCTTAGTAGCTGGTACAGTGAGGTGTTTTGGATTTAGTATGAAAATAATGTGTCAGTTGTTGCTAAGCAGTGCTTGCTTCAAATCAAGGACTTTTCATGCTCTGCCAGTGAGCAGATGCAGTAGAAGCTGGGAGGGAGCATGGCCAGGACAGCTGACCCAAAGTGGCCAAAGGGATATTCCATAAGACAGAGCATCATGCTCATTCTATAATCTATCAGGGGCTGATTGATGCTTGGGGTCAGGCTGGACATCAGCCAGGGGGTGG
This sequence comes from Drymodes brunneopygia, assembly GCA_013400955.1. Taxonomy (NCBI): domain Eukaryota; kingdom Metazoa; phylum Chordata; class Aves; order Passeriformes; family Petroicidae; genus Drymodes; species Drymodes brunneopygia. Next base: position 9,472 of record VZTZ01008544.1, on the reverse strand, counting down.
AGAGCAGTTTTACTGTTCATCACTCTTTTCTCTTGAGTTTTATTCCTCTCTCTCTCCCCTTAGCATTACAGTTATTATTATATTATTATTATTATTTCATATTTTTGTTTCAATTTTAAAGATGTTTTTATCCAAACCCACAAATTTTACTCTTCTTTCTGATTCTCCTCCCCAGAGTGGGCAGGAAGAAGAGGAAGTGAGAAGCTGTGTGTTATTTGCCATTTGGAGTTAACCGCAGAAACCTTGTAGAACAAATATTACATTTTTCATACATATTTAATTATTTTTTATTTCTACAGAATAATGCAAGAGATTAAAAGAAAAAATATATGACTTTCTCAAAGTTTCAATGAAATTATCTTACACAATAGAGGTGAAAACAATTTGTTTGTTACAGCTTAGATAATTAAAAATATCGACGTGTTGTACTTTTTTAAAGCATGTAGTGAACAAAAGGAAAAGGATGAGTGGTACATAATGAAAGCAATATTTCTTTATTACAGCACGTAGAAATGTCTTGATGACATTTAAAAGTCTTCAGAATAAGAACAATTNAGTTGTTGCTAAGCAGTGCTTGCTTCAAATCAAGGACTTTTCATGCTCTGCCAGTGAGCAGATGCAGTAGAAGCTGGGAGGGAGCATGGCCAGGACAGCTGACCCAAAGTGGCCAAAGGGATATTCCATAAGACAGAGCATCATGCTCATTCTATAATCTATCAGGGGCTGATTGATGCTTGGGGTCAGGCTGGACATCAGCCAGGGGGTGGAGAGCAGTTTTACTGTTCATCACTCTTTTCTCTTGAGTTTTATTCCTCTCTCTCTCCCCTTAGCATTACAGTTATTATTATATTATTATTATTATTTCATATTTTTGTTTCAATTTTAAAGATGTTTTTATCCAAACCCACAAATTTTACTCTTCTTTCTGATTCTCCTCCCCAGAGTGGGCAGGAAGAAGAGGAAGTGAGAAGCTGTGTGTTATTTGCCATTTGGAGTTAACCGCAGAAACCTTGTAGAACAAATATTACATTTTTCATACATATTTAATTATTTTTTATTTCTACAGAATAATGCAAGAGATTAAAAGAAAAAATATATGACTTTCTCAAAGTTTCAATGAAATTATCTTACACAATAGAGGTGAAAACAATTTGTTTGTTACAGCTTAGATAATTAAAAATATCGACGTGTTGTACTTTTTTAAAGCATGTAGTGAACAAAAGGAAAAGGATGAGTGGTACATAATGAAAGCAATATTTCTTTATTACAGCACGTAGAAATGTCTTGATGACATTTAAAAGTCTTCAGAATAAGAACAATTTCTTGCCTTACCTGGGAGTTCCAGCCTCTGTAACAGTGAACTTGATTTGCTCAGAAATAACATAAACCATCACTTCAGATTTTAGAAAGTTCTAGGTGCTTAAAAAGCACAGACAACAGTTTCTCACTAATCAAGAGCTCTTTTGACTACTTTTGGACCATTTTTATGACAACTTTACCAGGCTTAATAAGCTTGGAACTTGTCCGTTCAAGAAAAAACAAAGGGGCTCAGATTTTGTGAGTGGGAACCAAACGATTCATAGTGGAGCAAAGCTCTTATTTAGAAAACTATTATAATTATCAGCATGCACATCAATTCATTCTATCAAAGCAACAATGATTATTCAAAAAAATTACTGATTAAGTATTTATGTTTGGATTTGTTTTGTTGTTTTGTTTGTTTTTGGTTTTATTTTGTTTTGTTTTGTTTTTGTTTGAAGACTTGAAAACTGCCCATAAAAATCCCTCCCACACCAGCTGATCCAATAAAATCTATTATTACCATCTGCAAACTTCTACTTCTTAAATTACCAGGATGATTACTCCAGACATCTGCATCAGTTTGGTTTCTCTCTGGCAAAACAACAAATTACAACTCGTATGCCACACTACACTGCTATAACCGGAGGTGTCAAAACAATGTCCTTACAGTCAGAGCTGCCATGTCTGTTTGACCTGGTGGGAGGGAAATGCAAATATGTGGGTTTTTTAATTAGAGTACTGGGTTATCTCACTGTCATGCTGGAATATTTTATTTTTCTGTCATTGACAGTATTACTGGAATAGATGATAAAGTAGGAAATGTGTTACAGGTGGATGGCATGTAGGTTTATCTAGTTTGCAACTGATAATTTCTCTTTCTTTGCAGCATGGAGATGAGTACTAACCTAAAACCTGTGAAATTACACTGAACCACCATTTGACAAGACTATTTTTAGTCAAGCAAAAATTGTTTTTGAGCAATCGTTTCTTAATAAGTATTTTTTTGGTCAAGTAATAGCAAAAAGATCTGTGGGAAGACGTTTCAAATTCTAGTTCAAGTATAACTGTAAAATTTTGCATGGTTAAAATTATTTTTATAAACTGTACATTGCTAATAACCTAATTAGGATTAATGATTTTCCTCTGGTATTTTTGCCTATTCTCAAAGTGCCTTTGAATTATTTATAGGTTTGAATGGTCAGATGCATTCAAAAGGTAAATTAAGGCAAACAGGATTTTGCTTTTGCCTGTGGATATTTGTAAAATATGTGGTTTAGTCTTACTCTGTTTATACTGGCTGTTTTATATTTTACGTTAAGCTCTGGTAAGGCTACCGAAAATAAACTTGGGAAATATACAGAATTTTATGGAAATATTCGACTTCAGAATTAAACAAGGGTTTTTAGAACTCCTTGCATCATGTGAGATGCCATTTAGGTCAGTGACTGAATCCTTTCACATGACTAAAAATTATTTTAAACAACTGAAAGGATTCCTCTAATCAGATCTTACCTAATGCATATAATTCCTCTGATAACTCAGTGTTAAGAGAAATCTCTTGTCAAGCCATTCATATTTACTAGGTCTGATTACTAAAAGTTAGTCCGAAGTAACTCTAGAATATACTGGATTTATATGTGACCAGTATCTGAAGGGAAGTCAGGCTGTATTATACTACACTAATGTGGATGATTCACAGTAGCTGTCATGAAGCTTTCACTGAAATCGGATATAAAGTAGGTATCTGGAAAGAAATAATACTTTAGATTTGGAATATCTTTTTAATTTAAAGAAATGTCTTATTTATTCAAGTTGCAAAATCTATACAGCTACATTACAGAAATTCTAGATCCATTACAGAAATTACAGAAATTAGTGTCCTAGGGTAGCATTGTGAGAACATTTTTAAAAACTTGTTGGGTTGACATTTTGTTATTGTAATTAAGGACATCTGAACAATTATATCTATTTAAAAACCTCCCAATTAGAAAGCTTTCATTTGCTAGAGCTGGTGTTTATATGAATTATAAACTTTCCTTTTGTACAAACACCCTCTATATTTATCTTATCCATTCTTTGCTGTCTGTATCCTTTTTTATTTAATTTTAATTTTTATTTTTGTACTTAGACCTTTTCTTCTCTAAGAAATCCCAAGATTTAAACATTTATCTTGTCTTAAATTTGCATGAAAGGTCTGAATGTTCAAACTCTTTGCTGAAAAAAGATCAAAGAGTTACAGAATAAGCTGAGTTGGAAGGGACCCACAAGGATCTTTGAGTCCAACTCCTGAGCCTGCACAGGACACCCCAAGTCACACCACGTGTCTTGAGACCATTGTCCAAATACCTCTTGAACTCTGTCAAATACTCTATTGTGACACTCTGCTATCATCTGACTTTTCCAAATTACATCTTTTTTTATTCTCAGATGTTCTTGTCTTCCACAGCAGGTGATGCCTTTCCTTTCTCCTTCACTATATGAAGTCATACCCTTCCTGTGATGCACTTTTGTCTCTTCTTTTCACTAAGGTGTGATGATGGTCTAAGAGTAAGAAAATGTTCTGAAATGATATGATATTTAAGTTTCCAGGTGTTTTTTCCAACTGAAATACAAAATATTTCAACATAATTATAAATCTGTACATCGATAATAACCTAATTAGAATTAATGATTTTTGTCTGGTATTTTTTCTTACTCCTAATGTATTTTTTTTTGGTTTTTTGTTTGGTTGGTTTTTTTCCTAATTGAAAAAGAGATTATTTTTCCTATTAGTCATTCAAGATATTACTTTTTCTCTTGCTCCACTTTTCTTACAAGAGAAAAGAAAGTGTCATATTTGATATATGTCTGAAAATTTTTGATTGGTGAGCGTGATTCCCAAAATATGAAATATTGTTCTTATCACATAAATAATTATAGACTGAAAGAATTCTGCAATACTTAGTTATGTGATTAATTCTATTGAATTTTAAGCATTAATAGCTGACAGTAGTGAATAAGAAAATAATCAGAAAGATTGATTTTTTTTCTTAACTAATACAACAGGTAGTCCTGAAAAGACATTTGTAGTCAGCAAATTTGGACCCATGGAGTGTATCACAAACAGTGAAAAGCTGTGCCAAGCACTTGAAGAGGGAAGAAAGATATACTTTTCATTAAGACAAAGTGACTCTGTTGCTCTACTAGCACAGTGTGAATTTTCTCAAAACGGCAGAGAGCCCAAATCAAATATTTTTCATTTGATATCTAGCTTTCCTTGAGACTCTTTGCTGAGAATGTTTTTAGTTCCATTTAAACCAGGTGTCAGAAACCTCTACAATACAAGATAAAAGTATATACAAGCATATTGCATAAAACAATCATAAATAAGAAAAATATTTTTATAATAATATTTTATAATGTGTTTTAAAATAGTCAGAAACCTATATAATCAGCTATATGATGAGATTCCATATCTCTTAAATGTTTGATTTCAGCCATTGTTTGAAAGTAACAGTGGAGCCAATGGATGCAGCTTTTCCACTCCTGTTAAAACCGCATTTCAGCAGAACTCAAAAATTAACGAATCTGACTGCTATAAAGGTTTTAATGTAGCTCCATCTCCTTTGTGTAAAAGTTCACTTTGCAACATATGTGGTGAGTTAAAATATTAAATTCTTTCCCTTAATCTTACTGTTTTCCGCATGTCCCATGGCTTTAAAATCCTATAAAGACAACTAGAATTTTCGTGTTTCATGCTCTCTGAAGTATTTAATAGAATCACAGAATATGCTGAGTTGGAAGGGACCCATCACAATTATTGACTCCAACTGCTGACCCTTTGCAGGATACCCTAAAAATCTTACTATGTGCCTGAGAGTATTGTCCAAATACTTCTCAAACTCTGTTAGGCTTGATGCTGGGACCACATCCCTGAGGAGCCTGTTCCAGTGACCAACCATGCTCTGGGTAAATTTCTATTTCTTACCTTCCATCTATTTCTGTACAGAGCAGGGACAAAATGGGATAGATCAGGATGTGGGTTTTTTAAAAATAAAATTACTCAGAAGGAAGCCCCTAAATGCCATTCAACATCTTCCTAGTTCTTTTGACATTCCTTTAATCTGTGATCTGCATAAAGCTACTGCCTGTTTTCCTGATAAACTGTAAATGGTGAAGGATCCCATAAGTCACCAGGTTAGGAATATAAGATATATTCAGATTTCCCATCATCTTGTGTGGCAGAAGCCTAGGATTGGAGTTGTGGCATTCTGGCATGTTCAGCTGCCTTGGATAAGAGGATGTATGTCTTACCATATAGATATGGAACCAAAACTTCCTGCCTGAGAAGGCTAGGACACTTTACCAATGAAGATAAAAAAATTGTGAAGATAATTCACAATGCCATTTAGACAGCGGTCTAAAAACAATAAATCAGGATGCTGTTATCAACAAAAAAAGAATTTAATTATCTTTTTAATAAATTTATAATTGTAATCTTATATTTACAACCTTATACATAAATTTATTTACCTTACTTGGAGTTAAATTACATTCATAAATTTAATTTTTGTAATTGGTTAGAACAATTCTGTGAATGAACATATGGTAAGATAGCACTCCACAAGGAATCTGAAAAATAGATTTATTGGCAAATTGGTTATAGTAAGCTTATGACAAGACAAGTTTTGTAGCTAGCGGCAGGATTGGCATCACATTCATCCACCTTTGACAGCCAAGGAAAGATTTTCCAATATTCATATTTTCTTTCCTCTCTTTCTTTCAGTATTTTTTTCTTTTTAAAAATTATTATTTAATTTAATTGTTTTAATTATTATTATCTGAATGTGTAAATTAGAGTGAACTCTTATGCTTAAGTTATGCTGCTGTAAATAACTTTTCAGTATAGTATTCAAACAGCCAAATACAAAACATAAATGTATATAACACATCCCTTGAGGTCCAGTGAGATGGTTAAGCAGTTGCTTTACAAGTTTTAATTATTTAAATATCACAGATCTTTAAAAATTCATAAGAGGTAATAAAACTGTTTTTGAAGGATTAATATTTACAATGAAAATCAAAAAAATTCTTTGAATGTTATGAGCGACTATTAAATTTAAGAAACTTGAGAATGTACCTGCAAATTTATTATGATTGCTAATATGGAAAAAAAATGTGTAGAAGACTAAGTCAAAAGTAATAATATGAGATTAGAAGAATTTCAGACCCTGGTGTTACATGTAGTTTTGCCACTGGATCCAGAATTTTATTATATAACTATTTTGGAGACTAATCCAGTAAAATGAATTTTTATAAAGTGACAATATTTGGAAGATCTTTTTTTACATACTCTCATCATACCTGCTTCTATATCCTTATCTTTGATAGTGTTTGCATCTTTATCTTAAATGGAGATGTGCCTTTAACAGATTATCTGTAAAGTGTATTATTAAAGACTCTCATGAAGTCTTCCAGTGAATAACAGCAGTAGTCACAGTGCAGCCTTCTGCAAGAAACCAACTACTTCTGGTTTATCATTACCTTTCATACAGGTTATGTAGTCTGTTTTTACTTTTGCTAACAACAGGTATGACAGTTATGGATCAGAACTATAATTTGTATCCTAGACTGTACCTGGTAAAGAGTTTCCTTTGTGTTCTATCAGTCAGTCATAAAACTATGCTGTATTTACTGGGGAAGAGAAAAATGATAGGGAGTGTTTGTATTTCTTACCAATTATACTAATAAAGCAAACAAGCCTGATTTATATCAAGCAAATAATGGGTCTTGTAAAACAAAAGAGTCCAAACAACCTTTCCTTGCAGCTCTATGGGCACAATTCAGACTGGTGTCATATCTTGTGTTTTCTTTTTCAGTGTAAATTTCCAACAGCTAGGAAGGATTTTCATCTTGGAGCAAGGCTTGAATATAAAACATTCTCATTCAGAAAAGCAATTTATGTGGGGTCATAATCTTACCCAAGCTTAGCCTATATTTCTGGTATGTGTTCTGTAGAGATTTACTTGAGCTGAGTATGAACCCTAAATAAAGCACCCTTGAAGAGTGATAACAAAAATCACAGCCCCAGAAATGCACTACTTGCTGCAGTCTTCTCTCTCCTCAGGAGGACCACTACATCTTCCATTATGAACTCAATCTTGATTGCAAACACTGGACATGAAAAAACATATAAACTCTAAAAAACTGTTTCAGCTGTCACCACTTTTGGGGTGTATGTGCCTTGGATGTCTTAATAATTGAAACAGAAAAATTTTGTTGTTTGTCATTAACATATTCCACAAGAAGTACTATTGAGGACTTAGGACGGTAGCTTTCCTAGAAACCTGCTGGAGGTCTCTTTTTTCTTTCATTAAAGCAACTACTTTGGGCCAATTATTTCTATCTGACTTTCATCCCAAAGTCTATGCTGGGGATTATGTTTCCCCCTTTTTTAGTACAAGACTGAATGCTGAGATGACAAATGCCACATTTGAACAAAAATCTGAGAGCTTGTACACTTAATTTTCATTTCTTTCCAGAATTTAGAACAAATATTACACTCTTGAATATGGATTTAGGGAACCCCATAGCACATGGTTCTCCTTTCAGTACTTCCTATGTCCTCAAGTAGAATAGATTTTCAAAAACTGGAGGAAATACAGCTAGAGGAAATATGTCTCTCCGCCTTTCTCTCTCAAAAGTAATTGAGATTAAGTCTCTTGTAAGTTTCTGTTTCTGCCTTTTTCAACTGTCACCTTGTTCATAGGAAATAATTTCTTGAATTATTTTTAGTGTATAATTTTGCAAGTAAGAGGGGCAATTGCATTTGTGTGCAGGATAATGAAGAATGTCTATATAATACCAATATAGACTTGGTCTCCAGAATATTAATTTTTAATGCCTCAACATTAAAAACATATTGCATGTTTTCTTGTTTTCCTTGCTACCTTTAAAAGAAATGCTTTTGACTCTGTAGTTCAAAAATTGAAAATAACTTCACAGAAGGAAATTTACTATATGATACAGTAAGTTATGACATTTCACTTCAGTTTTTCTTTATCCAGGAAGGGGATCCATAAATAATAAAGGAATGAATGCAACTCACACACTTCCTCCCCTCCCCCTCTCTCTCCACAGTTTAATAATCCAAAGGTTAGCTGCCTAAATATTTAATCACCTATAGCTTCTACAGAATAAATAGAAACATGTTCTTTTACAGAAAGGAACATTGTCTACCTTTGGCACGTGCCCAAGAATGATGTAACTTTCTCTCTGTTGGCTTCGGAAAACCCAGGATGTCTTTTTGGACAGGACAATGTATAACAGACTAAATGAATGGTGCCCTGGACATATAATGGTGGAATTACATTTTGACTTAAACCAGACTGCTGTGGAGAGACAGCCTGTGTTCCATGTCATAATGTACTCCTCTGAGACCTGGTGGAACATCAAACTGCTGTGTTCAACCAAAATTTTTGGAGCAGGCTCTTAACTGGGGCTGTTAAAGCATGCCTTTTCTCAGCTGTCCCTTTCATAGAAAGATTCATAACACTAATAAATAAAAAAACATCTCTCAGTTCTGCAGAAAATTTACTAGATGTTATTCAAATCTCTAAGTAGCAGAGGATGATGACTCAGATGCCAGGTTTTGGAAGCGTACTTTGCTGAAAAAGCAGCATTACATGTTTCTCTCTACTTTAATATCTTTAATGTGTTGCTTAGAGAAAAGGTAAAATATAGGACTTTGAACAGCTATTTTCTGGAAGATTATTTTTAGGTGCTTTTTTAAAAGCTATTTTAGCAAATACATCTTCTGCCATATCATTAAAAATAGATGCTTTGTAGACTAGAGAGTCTAATTTTTGCCAAAGCCTGAAAATAAAATATCGCTATATTCTAACAGTATCACACTCATCTCTTAATCTCATCTCGGAAAATCTAGGCAATATCTTGATCTGCCATGGAATCTTAGATTAAAAAAAAATCATCAAGTTTATAAAGTCAGGTACTTAGAAGCAGAAAATCTTAAGAAACAAACAATCATACTGAGCAGCCTATAGCTCAGTTTGGGACACAACTACAAGAGGAAATAAACCTCAGAGGACAAAATCTGTTTTGCACTAATTCCCTGTGTGGACAAGCATTCAAAAGAGAAAGTTAGCCACTCAGTTGTTGTCCTGGGTTGACT
>VZTZ01008541.1:862-12305 GCA_013400955.1 Drymodes brunneopygia | reverse complement strand
ACCTGACCGTTCTCGCCCGAGTCCAGGTCCTTCATGTTCAGCAGGGCCACCACGGTGCCGACCGGCGCGTCCTCGGGCACAGGGCTTGACAGTGACAGAATGGTTATTTCCGGAACATTATCGTTCACATCCAGGACGTCCAACTCAACTTCGCAGTGCGCTACTAAACCACCCCCGTCCCTCGCCTCTACAAGCAGCGTGTAGCCTCGTGTCACCTCGAAATCCAGTGTCTCCTTCAGCGTGATCGTCCCACTCTTAGCGTCCACAATGAATTTCTGAAGCACCGTGGCCGGCGTTTCCCCGAAGCCATAGGTGATTCGAGCGTTGCTGCCGGCATCGGCATCGGAAGCAGAGACGTTCACCACCGTCGAGCCCGGAGGGGCGTCCTCGCGCAGGCTGACGCGGTACCGGTCCTGAGCGAACACGGGTGCATTGTCGTTGGCATCGGTGACGTTGATCCAGAGCTGGGCCGTGCCGCTCCGGGGAGGGTCTCCGCCATCCAGTGCAGACAGCACCAAACGCAGACTCTGCTCGGTCTCCCGATCGAGTGCGCGGCGCAACACCAGCTCAGCGAACTTGCTGCCGTCTTGCCTTTCCTTCACCTCCACTGCAAAGTACTCGTTGATCTCCAGCTCGTAGCCCTGAAGTGAGTTGATGCCCACGTCCGCGTCGTCAGCCATGCCCACAGCAAAACGGGCACCGGGAGAAGTGAACTCGTTGATCTCCAGCTGAAATTTGTCTCGCTGAAAACGAGGTGCATTGTCATTCACGTCCTGAATGTCCACCTGGACGTGGAAAATGTTCAGCGGGTTGTGCACCAGCGCCTCGAAGCTGACGGAGCAGGTCGCCGAATTGCCGCACATCTCCTCCCGGTCCAGCCTCTCGTTCACGTACAGATTCCCGTTTTCCTCGCTCACCGTGAAGTATTTCAGCTGCTTCTGGCCGGCAGACGCCACCTGCAGCTTGCGCGCCGGCAGCTCGTCCGCGCTGAGCCCCAGGTCCCGCGCCAGCGGCCCCACCAGCGAGCCTCTGCCCAGCTCCTCGGCGATGGCGTAGCGGACCCGCTCCGCCGCCGCCCGCCACCACACGCACAGCAGCACCAAGCCCACCAGCGCTCGCCCGCCGCCCGGCCCAAGCCGCCTCTGCCGCCGCCTCACCGCCATTCTCGGTCAGAAGCTCTCGCCGCGCCCCTGCCGCCTGCTGCTGCCCTGCCTTCCTTCCAGCCGCTCTCGCCACACACTGCAGAGGCAGCCGCAGCAGAGCAGCGAGTCCTCTCTGGCCGCCTCGGACGCCGCTGCTCCCCGACAAGAGCCGCCTCTCGCCGCTGCTGCTGCTGCTGGCGGTGGCGGTGCCGCTGTGGCCGGCGCCGGGCGAGCGAGCAGCCTGCGGGGGCAGGACGCTGCGGCTTTGGGCTTTGGGCGGCGGCTCCAGCGCCGCTCGGCGGCGGCCAACAGCGACACCCGGAGGCGCCGCGACGCCACTGCAGCCGCCGGATGGCCGCGCTCAAGGGGGCCCGGCTTTGGCCGGGGCTCAGCGGCTGCACGGGATCCGGGGGCTCTCCTCGAATGCAATCAACAAGCGCAGAAACAGACGTTTCTTGCGACTCGAAAGAGAAGTAAGAATTTTATAGTCCCCCTCCTCTTTTCCATACCTGGGATTTACAGTAAGAAAAAATATTTATGCTGGATTAATCTGAACAACCAATCTGAACCCTTTAAGATACGCCCATGTTCTCTGCGTTTTTAAATTTTGTTCATGGAAGTCTCTGACATTTGCCCTTTCTTTTTGCAAGAAGTAACTAACAACCCCAAAAGCAATATGTATTGTTTTGTGCTACGATAAAAACCTTTACTATTTCGAGAAGACAAACCCCCAGCATTTACTATTCTTGTTCTACTTCATAAATATAAAGATTCTATGTCACTGATCAAGATATATTATTGAAAATAGTAAATATTACTGATAGCAATATGGAGCACTGAGGGATGCCACATGCTATTGGTTTCCACTTTGAGATTGAGCCACTGTCTATAAGTTTTTGGAGGTGATCACCCAGCCAGTTTCTCATCCATCTAGTAGTCTATCTGTCAAGACTTATCTCTCCAATTCAGCAACCACCATCTTAGAGGGGGGATTGTGTGTGAGACATTCTGTACACATTCTCCCACTGGGCTCTGCACTGCTCATCGAAACCATGGGTGGGCTGGCTCTCCTCTCGGCTCTTTGAGGACTGCATGAAGAGATGTTTTTGCACTACTGTGCTACAGAGAAGTCTGCCTGGATGTACACAGCATGCCTATGAAAGCCTTTCTCTTTACAGAGGATACATCACAGGTGTATAGGGAAACTGCACCTGCACTGGGCAAATAGAATAGATGTGACCATCCACACAAGATCAGACATCCTGAAGTTTAGCTTATGAGAAGCAAGGGAAGAGTATAATATGCTTGAGTCAGAAATTACCAGATCAGGTGCAAGGACATTTCAGAGGCAGCACTTATGGAGCAGAAGCAGCTCAAATTGCATGGCATTCCATCAAGCTCACACTTCTGTTAACCACGACATGTGACAAGATGAGATCTGTTCTTCTATAGATCCCACACACACAAAGCTCCCATGACTTCTCTCCGTCACTACACAGAGTTCAGGTTCATTTCTGTTATGTTCATAATTGGCAAAACTTACCATGAGGGGATAATGCACTGTGATTAAACCAAGAAGGGAGGTACCTTTGCTCCCCAGCATTTTTATCAGAAACGAAAGAATTCTAAAGCACACAAAAGAAAAAAGGCTAAAATAAAAGGAGTAGTCATCTAAATGAGAACGGCTCAACAAATTAATGACTTTGGGCAAATCTCCTCACCTCTTTTGTTACACACATTCTTCCACAGAGTCGTGAGTCTACTAAGGTCATGTTTATGTCTTTTTCTCCTGGCTACAGCAGACCAGGAAGATACCTTCACTGCCTTTCATGCCTGCTGTGGCAAGAGCAGAAGGCACTAACACACGACACATTCCTAAAGGAAGCAATGCTGATAATTGCAAGGAAACCTACATATACAAGAAACCAAGAAAATTAAAACCAAATCATAAATCAAACAAACAAGACAAGGAAGCATTAGAAGACAAAGGGATATTGGAGAAACTCACTGGGAAGTCTTTTTGTTCATCATCGCAAGCTCTGAAACTCATCTCTGAGAGCACCTGGAAGATATTTTTGTCTGAAGAAGTGAGACCCTCAAACCTTTCTCTGGACTACATAGTAGGGTTTTAATTTTAAGAGATATTTATCACATCTCATAAATTTTTTAAAATTTTGTATTTTTTTTACTGTATGTCCTGCTAACCTTCCAAGAATATGAAGCTGGAAGTGTTAACAAATTATTATAGGCCTCATTCTCAAGCTCAGTCTTCTGAGGAACTACAACACATAACAGATTGACTTTTTGTCCCTGTTTCCCTCACATAAGAAATTTATCTTAGATCCTAGAAGTATTTGCTACAAAACAATACTCAGCATTTCTAAGACAAAAGAACTGTTCAGAAATGGAGAGAATTACCTTCTAGGAACAAAGACCTGAAAGAAAGTGTAATTAAAAGTATGAAGAAAATCTGCATCGCAATATTAGAGGGAGATGTGGATGGATGATGCATATTTCAAATAGGAATAAGATGTTCATACTTCGTCATTCTACATGGAAAGGCAGGGGGACAAAAAGGACTAAGGGACCAAAGGAAAATCACACTGCATAGCATTAGAAGTGTACATCATAGAAAGGAGTAAACTGTATCTCCTGCATCCTTTTCCTCATGAACAGGCCCAGAACTCTCCTCTCCAACCATTCACAACTTGCAGTGTTCTCTAATCCTTGTAACTTGCAAGAACAGGTGACCAAAATGCCAGTTGTGCAGTCAAAACATCTGTAATGTGCACCATGATCAGGCTACATATATTTACCAGGAAGGGAAGTTGCATTTCTCCGCAGAGTTTAATAGTCTGGCATTTCAGATCATGTGAACAATAGTAGGTACACAGGAAGGGTGTCTAGTTGGTGAAATGTCCCCAAGACACTCACACAAGACCTCTCTCCAAGGACCATAGCAACAGTTCTTCAGTGTACTTTCTTTGGACAACATAGAAGGGAAAATGCATGGAACCACAACTGCAGGCCTCATATAATGACTAAGACAAACTGAACCTTTACACCATCTCTACATCTTTTAAGCTTTTCAACTGATACCAGAGCAACCACTTCCAACTGTTCTGTCTCTGCCCAGACAGAGTTTTTTACCCTGTAAAAACATCACACAACAGCGAAACTCATTTTGCAGGCAGACAATATGGGAGGAAAGTTCCTCACACTCGTGAATTTCTGAGATTGAGCATCACAACACAGATGCACGAAAAAGGATTTCCCTGCTCACCACAATATGTGGAAGAAAATGTAAAATCTTCTCACATGCATAGACAATAAAAAAACTCCAATAAAACCCCAGTTGTCCAGGTATCTGCCCAAAGAAACCATCAGTCTAATAGAGCACCTGGCCATGTTGGAATAAACACGACTCAAAAATCTAAACTTCAGATGTACATCTGTGCTCAACAACTGCCCTTGAAAGAAAACGTCATGCAACAAGCAACCAAACTGATGCATCCACAGCTTGGGTACTTGGGACCTGAACGGCATGATATATCAAAAAAACAAAACCAAAATCAAAAAAACAAAATACCCATATCCCACCATCTTCACAATGATATATGTAATTCAACGAAGAAGCCTGGGAATGAGCAGGACACACACCTTTTTTGTAACAAGTACCTCCTCACACACAGCACACCCAAGTCTCTCCTAAAACCTTCACAGCTCATATGAACTTCATTGATCACCACTTGCTCATAGACTGTGTCAAGAATAAGAGATGCACAGAAGTGTGGCCCAAGCATGGGTAACATTCAACTTCTCAACACGCGTCTTTGACAAGAAAGAGCCAGTTATATTTCTATTCGTAATCCCTCTCTTTAGATCTGTAAAAATGAAAACCACGGGTGGGACGGTGTGATCAGATACTATCAGATCCAAAGTCCCACAGATAACCACAAAATGCAAGGGAAGATATTAAAACCTGCAAAAAGAAAGTGATCACAATGCACTCCTCTGGATTATGGCACTTCATCAAAGGTCTTTAGTAGGTAGTGAATACACGGTTTACTCTTCCCAAAGATCCCATTATAGTTCATGTCCTAAATACATAATTAAGCTCCAAGTCAAGTTTCAACGATGACTTCTAAATACAAAGGAAGAACCTTCCAGGATTCCCCATACAGCTGGAATATCTTAAACCAAAATTCTTTGGGATGATGAACCTCACATTGCATGGAGACAGAGATAGATCAAAACATTTCTTGTACCTTTCAACAACCCCGCATGCACAGCTCCCATGACTCGCAATTCCAACCCTTTGAAAATTGCATTGTGGTGATTTTGACCCTCACCGTTGGCAAGCACAAGTCATCAAAAGGCCACATCCCAGGCCATTTCTCTTTCACGTGCACCACCATCACC
Organism: Drymodes brunneopygia; assembly: GCA_013400955.1. Taxonomy (NCBI): domain Eukaryota; kingdom Metazoa; phylum Chordata; class Aves; order Passeriformes; family Petroicidae; genus Drymodes; species Drymodes brunneopygia. The sequence continues at coordinate 6,741 of VZTZ01008541.1, read as the reverse complement.
CACGGATTTCACACTGATATCTAGACAATTCTGTAGGGAGAAGGAAGAGACATTTTTCTGCTCACTAGAATTATGTAAATTAACAGAAAAAATCTCGAAGGAAAAAAACCCAGCTGTCTGTCAGGAGAGACTGGGTCAGTGAACATCTGCATAGGAGCAATCACTGTCCCCTTATGCCACACTCTGCACCTGGAATCTCTTCCCTCTTTCCTTTTTATGGCTCCTCCCACAGTATGTATTTTCAAGCCAAGGCACATCCAAATTATTTTCAAATAAGACAACATTAAAGAAGGGGAACTAGCATGAGACATCTTTTTCCTGCCCTTCACAAGCAGAAACCCACAGTCTTTCTAAAACAGCAGCAATCTTCCATCTAAAAAACAGGCAGACAGGTTTCATCAAAGAACAAGTTGTTGGCCAGCCCACTCCTCTACCAGTAACACAAGGATGACAGTATGGGCGAATGCAAAGGTATTTCGTTGCTTACTGTTTTACCACGGAGGCTTGAAAAAGCCTGAGCAGAAAGAAATTATCTACACGATGGGACACTAAAATTCTGTTTCAAGAAAATCTCACCCTGCTCTAGAACATGTTCAGCTGGGGAGGCATGTAACTCTGCTAATGTAGCAAACTTCCATGAGCTGTTATAGCAACATATCAGCTGCTGTAAGAATGGGGAAAATATATATAACAGAAAATAAATTAAAAATATAATAAAAAAGAGGAGCCAATAAAGAAAGGAGCACTGATACTGGAAATCTCAGGGAAAAAACTGAGAAATTGTCGGCCATGTGGAAATAAAGCAAGTCTCAAAGAGAGCGATGCTTCAGCCAGCAAAACTTCTCCTGCCTCCCCCAACAACTTTAAGGCTGTGAATGGATTCCACATGCACCAAACTGCAGCATAAGGAACTATCATTTCGAGCGTCCCAGAAAAAAGCCTTGCTATCTGTCCAGAAAATATTCTCATGTAGATAACAGAACACGGCGGGACAAAAGGCAAGAAAGAAACATGGGAAATTGCAACGGGAAGGTTCTGGAACGAAGAACTCACCGGTTTAGATGCGAGATCCGTGGGGAGGACGCCGGCTNACCACCAGGCTCTGGCGCGCCGCGTCGCGGGCCAGCGGCGAGCGCGCCGTGCGCACCTCGCCGCTGTGCAGCCCGACGCGGAACAGCCCCGGCTCCGTCGCCTTGGCCAGCTCGTACGACAGCCACGCGTTCTGACCCGCGTCCGCGTCCACCGCCACCACCTTGGCCACCAGCGCGCCGGCCTCCGACCAGCGCGGCGCCAGCTCCACGCCCGACCACGCAGCGCCCGACCAAGACGACGCCACGGCCGCCGGCGGGTACAGCACCTGCGGCGCGTTGTCGTTCTCGTCCACGATCACCAGCCGCACCGACACGTTGCTGCTCAGCGCCGGCGCGCCGCCGTCCTCCGCACGCACCCACAGCGCCAGCTCGCGCACCTGCTCGTAGTCGAAGGAGCGCAGCGCGTACAGCGCGCCCGTCTCCGCCTGCACCGACACGTACGACGACAGCGCCGCGCCCCGCACCCGCCCCTCCCACAGCCGGTACCGCACGCGCGCGTTCTGCCCCCAGTCCGCGTCCGTCGCGCGCACCCTCAGCACCAGCGCGCCCGCCGCGTTGTTCTCCGACACACGCGCGCTGTAGCGCTCCTCCGCGAACACCGGCGCGTTGTCGTTCACGTCCAGCACCCGCAGCGACAGCACCGCGCTGCTCTGTAGAGGCGGCGACCCGCCGTCGGCCGCCCGCACCGTCACGTTGTACTCCGACACCTGCTCACGGTCCAGCTCTCTCGCTGTCACCACGCTGTAGTAGCTGCCGTGTGAGCTCTGCAGCCGGAATGGGACGCCTCCGTCGATCGAGCAGCGCACCTCGCCGTTGGCCCCCGAGTCCCGGTCCTCCACGTGTAGCAGGGCCACAACGGTCCCAGACGGGGAATCCTCCGAGATCTCACTCAGTGCCGACTGCACCGAAATTTCGGGCGCGTTGTCGTTGACGTCTGTCACAGTGATCACGACTTTTGCCGTATCGAAAAGCTCTCCTCCATCATGTGCCTGTACCTCCAGTTCGTACAAGTCTCCTTCCTCGAAGTCTAAGCTGCGCATCAACGTGATAGCTCCCGTTTCTGCATTCAGATGGAGTATCTTGGAGACTTTCACCGAGATCGTTTGATATGAATATTTCGCCTGTCCGTTCAGTCCCTGATCTGCATCGGTGGCCGTGACGGTGACGAGAGTGGAGCCCACGGGCACATCCTCGGGCACACGCACCGTGTACTCCGCCTGGCTGAACACCGGCGCGTTGTCGTTCGCGTCCAGCACCGTCACGCGGATCCGAGCCGTGCCCGTCCGGGCCGGATCGCCGCCGTCGATCGCCCTCAGCACCAGATCGTGAAACGCCGCCTCCTCCCGGTCCAGCGCCTTGGCCAGCACCAGCTCGGGACGCTGATCGCCGCCGGGGCCCTCCTGCACGGCCAGCGAGAAGTGTTCATCGCCGCTGAGGTCGTAGCTCTGCAGCGAATTCCGGCCCGAGTCTGGATCGTGAGCCCTGGGAAGTGGAAACCGTGCACCTTGGGCTGTCGTCTCACTCATTCTCAGTTCAATTTCTGCCTCTCTGAAGCTGGGTGCGTTGTCATTAATGTCTTTGATTTCCACTTCTATTCCATAAAACTTCATTTCTCCCTCTACTACCAGCTCACAGCGCAGCACACATTGCTGCACACCCTCGCACAGCTGCTCTCTGTCAATTCTGTCGGCCGTCACTAAATGTCCCGTCTTTCCGTGCAGAGAGAAGTATTGAAACCTACCTCTTTCTACAATGCGGACGCCGCGGTCGATAAGCGCCGGTAGCTGCAGACTCAGATCCTTGGCCACGTCGCCCACGAACGAGCCCTTGGGCATCTCCTCGGGCACCGAGTAGCGCAGCTGCCCCCACGCCGCCTCCCACGCCGCCAGTAGGACGGCCCAGAGCAGAGCTCGCTGTCGCCAGCCCCAGCGCCTCCCCGCCGCGCACATCTCCGGTGCCGGGAGCTCCCCGCCGCCGATCACCAATGAGCCTCCCGCTTCCAGTCACTGCCGCCCGTCCCCCGACTTGCTGCAGAACTGATCCGCACCGCTGGAACGACCGCAAGACCGCTCGACCGCCGAATCAGGAATCCAGCGATCTAGTGATCGAGCCGCTCGGCAGCGGGCGGGGCTGCAGCGCTCCGATCTCCCTCTCGTTCCTCTCGGTCAACAGCGGCGCCCGCAGCCTCCTCCCGGCACTGCAGGCACTGAGTGCAGCCGGGCGCTGTGCTCCTGCCTCGCCCACGGGCAGCTCGCGGGGACGGGACATTCGCCACGGAGATATCGAGTCTGCTTCGGCTTTTCTCCAGCCGATCCGCGACCCTTAATTGATCATCACCGGAGAAATGTAGAGTCCCCCTGTAGTTGTGTTATTTATTCCGCTCGGGAAAAGTCATTAATATGGATATATCTTACGTAAAAGTAACTCTCATAATATGAGTCGCACAGTATTACGAGTCGTATCTTACTACGCCAAAACTACAATCACCATAATGAAGTTTCGTAGCACTCATGATTGAATACAGCTAAACAAACGGGCTCTGAAGCAGGTAACGTGATGATCAGATCCTCCCCCGGAGAACTACCGCTATAAGGCTCATTAACACAGTTTTACCTCAAGCATTTAAGACGCATTGCTTTAAATACTTCGTTTCTATCCCTCTCTCCTGGGTTCAAACTTCAGGTCACTCGGTCGCTTCCCGCATGGGTACTAGAAGCAGCTGCAGTTCACCTGGCCAGAATCATCTGCTCTTTCTGACTGCAGTCCTACAGCTCTGCAGATCTGCAGCTCCGTTTTCTATGTTTTATTTTGGTTTTTTTTTTCTTATACATGTATTTTCCCGATAGTAGTCTGTTCTTCCTAGCATTTTAAAAATTGAATTACAGAAACTGGATTGCAATAAAATATTGGAATACCACAGATGCGGCTAATACAAAGTAAATTTGAACGGTTGATTTCCCCTGGTAGTAGGCCACATATATTCATGTTTTTTATAATTTATACACATTTGCACTTACACAATAATTTCTAAAGCCTGAAAGATAGAAGTGGCTTTTGTTTACTCGGAAATCATGGTGTACAAGATTGAGGTTTATCAATATTCACCTAATCCTTGAATCTTCAGGTTAGTAGACACCTTTTAAGAAAATATTGTAGGAGAGCAGAAGTAAAGGTTCACATGGAGTCCATTGAAGTGCCTAATTGCTGTAATTTTGCCTATATATCTGGAGTTTCAGATATTTTTTTCAGCATGAAACGAGCTTCTTTCAGACAGTGAGCCATGACAATTATTGCAAAACGTTTCTGAGAGACTAATGTATCAAGTAAAGGAAACTCTCCAGCAGGAAGGGATCGGACTAAAGACAGGCTCTGAATTCCAAAAATTAACGGTTTTATAAATTTTGGGGTGTTTGGGGGGGGGTTGGGATTTTTAATGTTCCATTCTACACCTTCACTTGCATATGAAAGGCAGATCACGAACGGTAAAACAGAAGGAAGTACCACCAAAAAGACTTCACAAACCAACCAACCAACCAACCAACCAAGTAAAAAACAGACAAGCCTAGAGAAAAAAATAATAATGCCTGGAATAACTAACCGGTCTTGTCTGGGCTACATTTCCTGCAAACACCTTATGGCAAAACATAACCTGTATTCCCATCCTTCAGCAGGGAGGAACAACCAATAACTTCCCTGTCCTGAAGAAAACACATACATTTCATGAAGGAAAAAAAAATCCTGCACCAAGCGTCAATTTCATTTTCCCTATTCTGTTGTTCAAAATCATGGTATCTAACTCTCCAGAGCAACAATACATGTTCAATATCGAAATGAGAAATTGTATTAAGAACTACTAAAATTCATACTGGGAAAAAACCTATCCGTCCCATTACACCTGCTATGTAGCACTCCTGTTTTAAGCTCAGAAAACACACAGTGGAACAGGGGAACTTGTCGAGGGAGGAACAATCTGTAATATTCCTTTGGGAAACAACAGTATCAACGAATTCGAATTAGAGAAAAAATGCCTGGAAGAAAACAGCATCACTACAGCTACCATTTCGGCATCAGCCTTCCAGCAAAACATAGGAGGAAACACCATAGAGATTTGATAGGAATATGTAACTTCCAACAGAAAAAAGCATCACTCAACATTTGTTCAGCTGTCAAACAGGTCCAAGAACTCGAGTTTGGGGAAAAGGGGGTTTGAATAAAACATTTCAAACACGAAGCATCTCCCTCAGTTTTCATAAAGGAAGATCACTAATTTACAGCATTCACGACAAAAGGAGACTCCTGGTCAATAACTGATAGGTACTACCACCAAAGAACCACATGCTGCAGCTCGCTTCTTGCTGAGAGTGGAAAGAGGAAACAGTCCTTCACTCCTTCTTGGACTAATAAATAACCCCAAAAAAGCCAGGCGGGGAAAACGAATGGAAAAGGGGACCGTGGCTAAAAAGGCACAAGGAGAAACACGGGAGTATTGAGGTTCACAGACCTGCGGTGTATGAGTGTCAGCGGACGTCTCTCCAACGACGAGGTTGCTGCTTGAGCTCGGCTTCTCGCAGGAATCCCCAACCAGAACCTCCTCCGCTGACAGGATGGGCACCGGAGGCGGCGGCGGCCAAGAGGCCTCGGGCACGGCGCGGGCCGGAGCCGCCACGCACAGATTGTAGGAGTAGGGCAAGGTGCCCTCGCAGAAGTCGGCCGGGAAGGCGGCGCCGGCCAGCGAGAAGCGCTGCGCGCCCAGGCAGCGCAGCACGGCCGGCGGCCCGGCCCGGCGCA
>VZTZ01008534.1:999238-1037478 GCA_013400955.1 Drymodes brunneopygia | reverse complement strand
GGGCCGGCCTGCCCGTGCTGCCGGGCTCTGCCGCCACCTCCCGGCCGCACGGACACGGGGCAGCCGGCCCGCGGTGCCCGCCCAGCTCCCCTCATGCCCCGGCTCCTCGCTCCTACCAGGATCTGCTACTACACGAGCGCTTGTCGCCTCCCCGTGGGCTGCTCCGGTAGAAAAACAGCGAACACGCCAACAAAATTCCGCGTTCTCGGATTTCTCCAATGAAATTCAGAACACTCTTTTAGCAAGGGTAGGTGTCAACGAAGGTAACAGAATCACAGAATCATTAGAGTTGGAAGGACCCTCTGGAGTCATCTGGTCCAACACCCCTGCCAAGGAGCTCGTCCAGCTGGGTTTGGAATGTCTCGAGAAAGGGAGACTCCATGACCTCCCTGGGCAGCCTGTTCCAGGGCTCTGCTAGCCTCAATGGAAAGAAGTTCTTCCTCAAGTTGAGATGCAACTTCTTGTGTTTTAGTTTATGGCCACTGCTCCTTGTTCTGTTGCTGCACCACCAAAAAGGGTCTGGCACCATCCTCTGACACCTGCCTTTGAGATATTTATATGCATTGATGAGATCACCTCCCAGTCTTCTCTTTTCCATACTAAATAGGCCCAGCTCCTGCAGTCTCACCTCATATAAGAGATGCTCCACTCCCCTCATCATCTTTGTGGCCTCCATTGAACCCTCTCCAGTAACTTCTTGTCTTTCTTGTAGTGAGGAGCCCAGCATACAGCATATGGGGTCTGTCCTACGGATTGAAAATATTTTTTTCTGGAAATGAAATCTTGTTCTTTCAAAAAGAAACAACAAATTCTACTTTGACCATTTTGGAATGAAAAGCATTGTTTATCTGCTTTGATTTTAATACTATGATGCTTATGTAGGTAAGTAAATAAATCTTAATTTTTACAAGAATTAAACAAAAAAGAAAGGCATTTTCATCAAGCAAAAATAATTTTGCAAGAAAACAATATCCTGAAAATGTCAGTTGGGTGTGGGAGGGGTTGTTCTGGGGATACTGGAAAAAAATGGTTCCACTTTCACTGAAATGAGAAATGCAATGTCCTTCTTTAAGAATAAGTTTTCTAAAACAAAAAATATAAACATAAGTTTTATTTTGCATTTTATTTTAATAAAAAAGGTCACAATTTCTCTTTTGTTTTGTTTTGTTTTTTCACAGCAAGACACAATAGTTTTCAGTTGAGTATCCTAAACGGTGATATGACACTTCAGTGCTTATCATGAATTGAAAAGCCTGTGAGATCACCATTAAAATTCCTCCTTTTGCATGACCTTGGCATTTCAGCTTCATAAGAAACATAAGTCGTAGTTAATTTTCTTAAGTCTAAAAAAGCTTTCAGCTTCCAGGAGTCTTGGCAGCCCCTTTTACCAGACCATTCTCCCACTCTTGCCTGCCAAACCAGAGGATTGGACTTTGCTGCTGCAAAATGTGCTTTTCTCATGGAGGTTGGGCAAGAGTGTTGTCTTAAACAAGTCTTAAAAGTGTGTCTAATACCTCCTGGGATCTAAAAGGTATTCTTGAAAACATACGTGAAAACTATTTAATAGATACTGGCTACATTCTATTCTGAAAAATACAATACACAAGACAGTCCCATGTGGAGTGAGTACTTAATAACCAATAACTTATTAACTGGTCCAGCTTAAATTTAACATAAAATGAAAGAGCACTGGAACGACAATTTGCTCATGGGGCATACATGTGCCTGGGGATAGTGATTGCCTAGAGATAGGACTGTTTGGATTCTTCCACCTTTCTGTGCAAAAATGCCTATTAAAGTCAGTTTAAGCTTATTTGTAATTTTAACTTTAAATGTAAAGTTGGTTATCATAATTGAATATTTTCTGCAAACACTCTTTGTTTCCCAGATTTACCTGAAAGTTCCTCAGAGTTATAAAAATGGAGAGAAGGTAATAGACAGAAACTAGTAAATGTTGGTGATTTGGAAGAATAAACACAAAGCAAAACAGAGATTCTTTGTTTCCAGAACAAAACCAACTTTACACATAAGAAAAAAACAACAAACCAAGTGATACCAAAAATAAAACAACCAGTGTGGAGTTGAATGCTTGGCTGAGGAATTATCCGTTATCAGAGTAGAAGGAGATCAAGGACTGAGATTTCACAAACTCAGGGAAGGTTTACAGGTTCTGGCTGCTTGACTGAAGAACCTCTTAAAAAACACCAAAGGGTTGCCAGGGTCCTGAGGTTCACCACATTCACCAAAGCAAAGCCATTCCAGCATGCATATTTAACAGAAACAATCCACGTATGTATGCAGTGCATGCCAGAAGGAGGAACTATTACCACTGAGGATAAGCATGGTTTATTTGTCCATTACAAAATCAAACACTATTAATTGCTTAAAAATTCCCTAGAAACAAAACTCCAGCCCCTTGCTTCGTAACCACAACAGAGCATGGAAAACCAAGTAAGAATTACACAGCAGGGCATTGTTCTCATGCTGATGGGAGTAGCAGTTAAGGGTGAATGAAAAGACATGAAAAGTCACAGCAGGAAACAGCCAAAATACTTCTGAGTAAAACATTGAACTGTCCTCACTACCTGCAAGAAATAATGTAAGTTTTCTCTGTCTTGGATGATTCTTGGATGTACTTCTATTTCATACTTGGTCTGGGCTATCTTTTAGTAGAAATGAATAGCTGGCAATTATGACATGTTCAAGATATAGGATTTCCTTTTCTCAGTGTGAAGCACCCAGAAAAATGCTTGCAGAGACCTGCATGTCTTTGTGTTTCCACTGAGACTGTGACAGGTGCCTAACTGTAAACTCACTCACTCCCTCTTTTTTCCAGAGCTGAGGTTTTAGTCCTAATCTGTGCTCATATTTTCAAGCTTTCCCCTCCACCATTTCTCTGGCTCTTTCTTCTGCTTCTTCATCATGCCTGTTCAGGCATAACTCTACTGGGCAATATGCAAGGACAACTTCTCACAAGGGTCTGAAAGTTCTTTTAAATGCCATGTGTTTACTTGGGTTTCACAGCATGCTAGTTTGAACCCAAATAAAGCATTGTTTTTTACAATCACTAGCTTTAGAAAAGTTTACCCCTGTCAAACAATGTAATTAGCAGGCTGTTAAATTCAGACAATTTTTTATGATTGCCTTAGGGTACGGGTATATTAACTACTATTCTAAAATGAAAATTGTTCTGTGTCCTGGTTCTGCAAGTGGAAGCTCCTACTGTAGTGTTTTCTTGACTTTGCTAGTTTTACATCATTGTATTCCTATAAAGGTTCCTATAAAATCCTTTTGCTTCATTTTTTATCAGGTACACGTGTAGCACTCCAGAAACAGAAAAAATATAGTGAAAGGCAATACTACACATAAAGGTGTAACTAAGCACCTTGCAAGTCTTGACTTTTGTATTTGAGGCATTACACCTCAAAACTCTCTCCTCTTTTGCTCTGATGCTTACATGTATATTAGCCCTGCAGAGAGCACTGAAATGTAACTGAGTGACTTGTGAAGCCAAACTTAATAGTTACTAAGAATTCCAGAGAGAATACCCAGAAATAATTGCTAATTTGTCAGGATTTGCATTATTTTCATTGCATTATGAGTTTAATGGAAGCCACACAAGCATATCAGGTTCAACAATTCCAGTCATGTCTAGTTTTACTGGAACTCCACCTCTGAACCATGAAGCAAGATACTGTAATTACAAAAAGTGTTGCAAAATTTTTTCAAATATTTATTGGCTGAATACATGCTGTGAGTCTCACGCTCCTGCTATACAGCTTCAAAAGCAGCCATGTTCTGGGTTTATTCTGGCCGAAGATCTCATCTTCCATTTGTGTGACACCACAGCAAGATGAAATCGTGTCATTACTTGCATAATCCTGAACCAGTGATAAGTGAGCTTGGTGACTATTCTGGTATAACTTTTCTTTAAGGAAGAAAAAGAAAGATGCCTTTAATGACATGGAACCTGGAGAAAACAGAGAAGCTCATTAAATCTATGAGTCTCATTCTTCCTCCCCTAGTAAGGTCAACTTTTCATTTAAAATGTATTTCAAATTTTTATAACACATTTTCAAAGAGCAGTCAAAATTCAACAGACTTTTTGTAACTAGCCAAACCCCAACAAACTGCAGAGTAAATGAATCACTTAACTTTGAGACTACTGGGGCAAAAATTAGTTTAGTACCATGGCCTCTCCAATGTCTAGACCAGACTTTATTGCTAATAATAGGTCGTATGGATGTTAGGTGTTTATAGTTTACTCCTACGGATTTAGAGTTTCACAAACCGGGGGGAAAAAATGTGCCCCATAAGGTTTATTTAGAATGGAACAGTAGTTTTAACACAAATGAGAAGATACAGATGGCAGTTCCATAGGATGCTGTATGAAAATCAAATAAAATTTAAGATGATGATGTATTCCAACAGGAAAAGGACGTCTTAGTTCTTAGTTTATATTTACAATTTTACTTTTTATGCCCCCCCAAAAATACTGAAATTCATATTTTGCTTATGTAATCTTTTTGCCGGAGCTTGGCAGTTGTGATCACGGCTGGGTCGATTTAACTAATTTTTTCTAAAAGTAACAAACATAGTTACTCAGGGATCTGAGCAAATGAAATGCTTCTTTTGATGCTTTTTGTGGACAGCATTGCTAGTCAGAAGTCCGTACTCTGCTATAAAACAACACGGATTTCACAAAGGTGAGCACAGCACTAATTCGGACACCCCCGAACCCCAAGTAGTTAACCGTGTGATTGTACAAGCTGCCAAGTAGGTTAGCTCCTCTTTTCCCGGCCAGATTGCGCGACGACAACTTTTTGCTGTTATTTTTCTTGCTGGCGTGACTGCTCAGGGGACAGGTGTTCCTTTGCTGACACATGAGTGGCGGGGCGAGATCTCCCGGCCGTTCAGCGCGGCGGGGATCTGAAGAACACGGAGAACACGGTCCGGCCGTGCGGGCTGCCCGCCCCCGCCGCGGGGACGCGGCTCCGTGAGGCGGGACGGGCAGCGCCGCGCCCTCCCGGGCACTCGGGACTCGGCTCCCGGGGAGAGGGACGCAGTCCCCTCCGAGCCGGGCAGCGCCGGCGGCGATGTTTCCCCTGTGGAGGGCCGTTCTCTCGGAAAGTGTCCTGGGTAGGTGGCAGCGCTGCCGCCCGGCGGGGCTGGGGGCGAGGGGCCGCGGGTAAGGGCACCGGGGTGCTCAGCCGGGACCGGCCGGAGCAGGGTAGCCCCGGCACGGTGTCGGGGGGCTCACCGTACGGGCAGGGATGTCGCCGATGAACAGCTCCCCTCTGCAATGAGTAAATAGTGCTCACATCTGAGTGCTTTTCTTTGGGCTCTTTTTTTCCTGTTAATGCTGGAATGCCTTTTGTCTTTTGGGTCAGTCTAGAATTTATTGTTACTCCCGGCCAAGTGTTGGTGCAGGTGTTGCAGAGCCGGTGCTGCGCTGCCCTGCCCAAGGCAGGGCGCCGAGAGTGGTCGCCAGACGCAGCACCCGCGGTATCGTTTGCTCAGTACATCTGCAAAGCATGGAAACGCACAGCGCGGTGCTGCTGTGCCTGGATAAGGTGTCTCCAGGGGAGAACAGCACACGGTTTACTAGATTAATTCCTTTAGCCACCAGTCTGCCTTTGAGGAGCCCTGAGACTGTGGGTGGACTGCTTATTTAGCCAGCCCTCTGAACACTAATCCTTTCCAAAGTTGAGCACTACACTGAGGATCAAAGTAAGAACTGCTGTCTGAGTGTGGGAAGAGCTGTTTTATTCACATCATTCTATTTCCTCGGAAAATGTGTTTGTTTAACTTGAAATAACAAATATTTCTTCACAAAAGGTGGCTGTTGTTGCTTGAACTGCTTTCAAATACATTTGATAGTCCAAATGCTGAAGTATAAAATGGTACTTTTAAAATAATATCCAGGAAATCTTGCTGTTGAAAATACATGATTTTTTTTGTTTGTTTTTGTTTTAGGCTACATTTCTTGGTCTCTTTACCATGCACTGCCACCAATGATCTACTACTTCCCCCTTCAGACACTGGCACTCACAGGCCTAGAAGTTTTTGCTGTTGCCTTCTTTTCTCCAATATTCTTGACAATTGGCCCTTTTTGGACGTTGGCTAACAATAAGTATACCCTAGCCTTTCTGAGATTGACTATGGTTGGTAAGTATGTACTGCAGTGAGTTACAGATTCCATTTTGTTATCAATGTGTAAGAACAAACATTCCAAATTGCCTTAAAATTCTGACAATTACAGAAAGAGACAGGAATAAGAAGTTCTCACTCTCGCCATACTCATGTTTTGTTGCTTTCTTTTTTTTCTCTGAATCTTTTTTGATGTAGTCAGAGAAATATTGTTTCCAGCCATTGTATTTCATAAATACAGAAAATCTCATTTCACTTTTATTTCTAGGAGCTTTTAATTTAGCATGAGTGATGCCCAATAGGAAAGGGGTTTTCAGTATCACTCAAATATCTGCAGAGCAGGTGTTTTTTGTATTGTGACAATGGGTAGGGATAAGACATTACAGAACAGCTTGAGGCTATTATAAAAGTAGTCTTCTGTGAGTGAAACAGTATTTTTTAGTTTGTGAGGCAGTTTTTTTTTTTTTGTAAGAATGTGTTTTTTAAATTAAATCTATCTATCTACATGCCTGTAGCATAATGATGGGGTTATAGGCTTATCCTAAATACAGAATAACCCTTATATGGTCAGTTGCACAGGAAGAAAATTTGATCTTAAACTTAGGAGATAGATTTCCTATTTCACAGACTCCTCCTTAAACCAAGACTTGCTGGGATTCCCACTTTGGTCTTCAGCTAATTGATGCAAATCTTAGCTCTTGTTGATTTTTTTGAAGTGTTTTGGGGGAAGGTTTGGCAGTTATAGCCACATTCAGAAGCAAGTTACTGCTAAAGAGTTTGCCACACTGGATGAACTTGGAGGAGACAAGGGTCTCCATTCTGTGTAGTGGTGAAAATGCTGCTGCTGAGCGATGTGTTTCAGAAGCAGCATTTCCTAGCTCCTCACTTGTCAATATGATAGTCAGATAATCACTTTCCTTATAGTTTTTCTTTTTTACTGTTAGAAGATAAAGTAGAATCAACTTATTTACTTTCCCTGTGTAGCTTTTAAAAAAGAATTCTTGTTCTTCATGTCTAGAAAAATACTAGAAATGAGCACGATTTGTTGATGTCATTGATTTTCATAAAGAATAGTCTTACCGTGTTCTTTTCTTTTTCTACTCTTTCAGTTATCCAGTCATCCTGTTGTTTTGTAATAAGCTTCTCAGTGAACAGAATCTTCAGCTTCCTGCAGCAGTGTTCAGTGTATTGCTTTCTGCAAGGTCTTCTAGTTTAGAAACTGGGAGTGAGTGTAAACATTTAAAATTGCACCTTACCTTCCTTCAGATGTGACAGTAACCTAAAATTTGCCATGTTTATTTAAGATTAGTCCTTCAGATCATCTTCCTGTGTTTACTAGTTCACTTTACCAAAAGAGATGGAAATCACTTAAAAGTGTGTAATTTTTGTTCTGCTAAATAAAGAGCAGTGACAGGCCTATGATGATGTTTTATGCTAGCTCTGTCCCATCATACTGTGTTGCTGATTCTCCTGTTTCTCAGTTCTTCCTGCTTTTTTCCTCCTTCATACTGAGACACTTTTATTCATTCTCTTTTTGATCTTTTTTCCTTCTCAGACAGGCCATGGCCTTCCTCTGGGACTTGTTTAACTGTCAGGCAAAACAATCCACCACATGCCTGCTCCACCCCATTCTACCCAGTCTTCAGTTTCACAATCAAAAAATAAGAAAATTCTTCATGCTTAGCTAAAACCAGAATATTTACAGGGATGATTTTTTTTCCTGTTCTCTTCCTTTCTGCCTTTTCAGGAAGCTTTATTTTCCCTGCAACTTCTAATTTCTGTATCCTTTCATACTACTTGGTTTTGTGTTCTATTTGAAAACAAGCAGCAAAAAAGTACCCCACGGTAGTGTCTACTTGTGTTTGTGTCTTCAGACAACATACGTTAAATTTGGGTGTTTGGATAGATATATTTAAGTCTTGGGTGTACTTGCCCAGCAACAAAAGGTGTGTCTGCTCTAACTTGGCAAACCCACACTAACTTTAATCAGGGTAGTGCACATGACGAAATATTTGAGGAGGCAGGTTTATGGATTGCCAGCGCAATTTAGTGACAGAAATCTGTGTGTACTATACATGAAACCTCTGTTGAAGTCCATGCCAGTACACCTTCACTACACATAGATCTTGTTTATCGTCTTGGCTCTAAGCTTTGCATCTTTTACTCTGAGCGGAATGATCAGGTAAACACCTGGAGGTTTCTTAGCATGTGTTGCCAGAAATATGCAGCGCCATTTCTGACATGACTTGCTTAATAACTCTTCAAGTTTGACTCATACTCACTTAGCAAATGACTGGTAGCATAACAGTGCTACCAGTTTCTCCTGCTGTTTTTTGTTGGTCCTGGGCCAGAATTTGCCACACTGACTGGGGTTACAAGAATATATGTGGTCCATAGTGACTTCAACTGGAAACCTGTCAGCAGAGTTTAAAACTGCTGGTAATATGAGGTCACTGTGCCCTGGGAAATAGCAAAGATGTGTGCACATGCTCTTTTTCAGTGACTGGGAAAGCAATAGTTTTCAGTAATAAGATGGCGCAGGCTGTCAGTGACCACCCTGAGACCAGATACTGGGCCAGAGAAAGCCTTGTTCACCCCTGCTGAAGCAGTTCATTACTAATCCCTGTGCTATGTATGCTCCTGTGGCTTTTGCCACAGTGTACTTACTTTTACAAGTGGGCAGCAGCAAAAGCCATATCCTTTTCAGAAAGAAGCAGTCACAGTACATAAAACTTTATGGCTTTTGAGTTATCTAAGTTCATTGTTGAGGAATATCTGCATGCTTAGATATCTTATCCATATACCCTCTTTATGTACCGTAAGTATTTAAATAAAGGCAATCACTTGGAATTGGTGATAATTGCTTTGTATAATTTTTTTCCTTGAAAATGATAACTGCTATGAAGTCTTATATACCCAGTTTCTCTGCATACCTACACTTCTTTGGTTTGTTTAAAAATGTAGTGTCATGTGTTTCAGATAAGTGGTAAACCATTCAAATTACAGACAATGTTGAACTAATGCACAGGAAATCCTTATTACCTGGTCTCTACTGACCATTAAAACAACTTCTGTGTGTGTGTATTTGTTTGTAGGAAGCTTAGCATCATACCAGGCACCAAATGCTTCAATTAGACTACTCATCTTGGCTGCTGGTGTTTCTTCTTCATTGCTGGTTCAAACAGTAACATGGTGGTCAGGAAACAGTTTACAAAGGTATTTACCTATACTGATGGAATTTAATGGACATTTCTTCATATTAAAAGCTGTTTTCTTTTTTTTTTAATCTCCTTGAAATTAAGATTTATTTTTTCCCCCCAAATGCCTCACTAGTTCAAAAACTGATTCTTACAGATTCATCAGGATATGGGGCTTCATGCTAGGCAAGATAATGCTCCTTGTTCTTCGTATCTGGTACACATCACTTAATCCAGTCTGGAGCTCACAAGTTGCCAATACTGTCATACTGGCAATTGGTTTTGTAGCAGCAGTGGAGCGAATTCATGCAGGTAAGCATATTACAGCAAAGATGGTGGTTATGAAAAGAACCTAAAGTATACCTAGCTACATGTTGCTGGGTTTTGATTCTTTGATTTTTTTTTCTACAACATAGTCTGGTTTTAGACCTGCGGCATCATGAGGTACTTCCATCTGCCCATAATATGGCAGAACTGGTATCACAATTCATACAAGCTGTAGTAAGATGGTGCTGGAACTGCCTCTTTTTCCTAATTGCAGTGTCAATAATATGACAGTAACACAAACAAAGGCATAAGCTAGACAAATAAAACCAGAATGGGCTATTGTCTTTCCAGCATGAAACATTCATGGTATTTTTGTTATTATGTTAATTCAGTTTGCACTTTGAGTTTCTCTACCTGTGCATATCTTTTGACAGAGAAGGGGAGACAGGACAAAGTTGGGGAACAGGTGATACGTGAAAATAAACAGAAAGAATTGGAGGAGTGGACAAGTTGTCCTGGTTAAAATTTGCCCAAGTTCTTGGAGTGTTTGCATGGAGTACATAGCAGTGGGGGCTGGCATAGGCTAAACTGTGGAGGTGGTATTGCCAAGGAAGACAGCAAGGTTGGGTTGGTTAGTTAAAGCAGCTCATGTTAAATCCTCATAATCTCCTTCCTTCTCAGTATAACCTTAATGAATTAATTGAAAGATAAAACCTTATCTATTGTGTAAGTGCGTATAAATTAGCATCATGCATATTGTCTGTAAGCTTTCATTATATGATATAAATTAAGCCTGAGCTTTCATCAGAATTTAGAAAGGGAATCTGCTGCAGGAGGTTAGGAAGGAAATCTGTCTTGTTTGTGGGTGACAAAATTATAAGTCTATGCTGCTTTCACCTTAGATGGAGAGAGATTCTAAAGTGCATGGAAAAAAGGAGAAGGAAGGGAGTTTATTTCTGGCTTATTTGGAAGTGTCAGGTTTTGTTCTTATCAGAGTTTAGAGTTTCAGAGAACAGAATCCTCTGAACAAATTCTAATAACTTTTCCACTGATTTTTAAAGCCAATTTAAATATTTCAATTCCAGTATTATGGAAAATAATCAGATGGGCAGGTTGACATTTTTGCATCCTTATGGAGAGTATATTTTCTTGACAGGCCTAGCATTGTTAGTAAAGATTTTTAATTTTTTTCATATTATCAATTTCTGATAACACAATGCTAATGAGATAAAAGATCTTTTGTGCATATAATTTATTCTATAAAATTCATGATTTTGGCTATTTCTTTTTCTCAGTAACTCTTGCTAATAGGATATGACAGTTTGCTTAGCTGTATTTCTATTCTTATTCTAGGTGGAGACAAGAGGAAACAAGAAACAAACAGAACTGGTAATGTGGTTAGAGAAACTGCTTCCCATCCTCATTGGTTTTTATCAGGGATTGCTTTTGGCAGCCTCATGTTCCTCACTCTGTGGATATTTGGGGAGGTTTCCTTAATTTCTAGATGGGCAGTGAGTGGACATCCACATACAGGTCCAGATCCTAATCCATATGGGTAAGTGCATTATTATTATTATTATTATTATTATTATTATTATTGCAAAATTGTAATCAAAATCCAGTCCATAGTGAGTGAGAAATTAAAACTCAACTAGATGAATTTATACAGGAAAATGTGGATACAAGGTACTTCACACAGAGGATTCATTCTTCCTTTGAGATATCTCTGAGCATTTTGTCCAGACCTGGAAATCTTAAAATTTTCTGATTCAGGATTATTTTTATTTCAGCATTAATATCTTGGTTTGCCACGTTGCAAAACAATTTTTAGATTAGGACTGAAGTTCAAGGACTTATGAATGCAGTGCATCTATAATTTGCAGTAATTTAGTCTAGCAGTTGGCTTCAGAGAGGAGATGATCAGACATGCATGCTCATAAATAAAGTAAACCACATGCAATATTGAAAGATTTACTTCTGTAGAAGTTTTGATTAGTAAGAATGTAGTCTTAGTGCTGTGTGTGGTTCATTCAGGTTCCAAAATCTAGAAAGAGACCAAATTAGTTATTCTGAGTCAACTGCATGTGATGGCAGGTGACAGAGTTTATAATTTGGAATCAGTATACAGAAGAATTCCCCAAGACTGATAGCAGTGATAGATACTGTAGGATTCCTTATTTGACATAAAGAAAATACTTCTGTTTGGTGTGAATTTTTCCCCTCTCATTTTCTCTGAGTTGTTTTTGCCTTTTGTACCAAGATTTCAGTGGGCTGCTTTTGCTGCTGAACACAGCTCACTTATACATCACAGTAAATTGCCATTATTTTCAACTGGATGTTTTTTACAGCCAATAAAGGGGAGAAAATGTAGCTTGTGTGAGCAAAATTTAGCTCTGTTTAAAGTAAAGGAATTATAATATATCACCAAGGACCCTTGTCTGTATATCTAGAAGTTTCTTTTCCAGTGCCAGATGTTTTTAAAATCGTATTAGTATATGTTTTCTTTCTCCTTATTGTTGTATCAGAGGTACAGTTCTGTTGGGCCTTGCTCATGGACTGATGCTTTCATTTTGGAGCTGGTCTTCTGTCATCAGTTTTGTCTTTTTTCTCATAGGTAGGTGCAAATCCTGAGCAGAATTTTTATCTGTTGCTTTATTCTCTTTACTCAAGTCCTCTGACCTGACTCCATATCTCAGAAAAGTGTTGCTAATCAAAGCCTCCTTTTCTCTGCCACTAACTGTAGTACACATATGCCTGATCAGTTGACTAAAGGTTACAGGCCAAATCTCCAGGCCATTGCAGAGCCGTGTTATTGTTTTCAGAAGCCCCTGTTAAGGTTCTGTTCCCTTGAGAAACGTCTCAGTTCTGACCATCTGCATTGTATAACAGTTGGGCTTGATGATCCTAGAGGTCTTTTCCAACCTCAGTGATTCTACGGTAAGGCCACATCTAGGGTTATAGGGCTGAGATGACACAAGCCTCTCAATTCCACAGGAGGCAAAATAACTTGTAATTTAACAAGCAGTCTACCTGGAGATAAGCTTGCCTCCTGTCTCTTTATTTGCCAAGGTCTGCAGGCAGTAAAATAGTATGAACAGACAGGTTTTAGTGTTCAGAAATGTGTGTGCAGATTGCAATGTATGCATGAACATTTGATTTTTGATGTACACACATTGCTTATTTAAAACAAGCACAGAAAGCTTGTTCAAGCATTGTATTCCAAAATGCTCAGAACGTTGAGGTGTAAGAGTTAAATATTAAAAGTATTTCTATACATTTGCTTTCATGGCATGACAGTTAGTAAATATTCTTACCTACAATAATGTTTTAAAATGGAATTGTCCTGGTATAGAGAGTTTCTGTGGTTGTTAATGTTCTGTTCGGGGTCGAATCCCCCAGTCAAAGATAGCACAGTAAGTCAAGGATCTTGCAGTTAGTAAACGATTAATAGTTGCTTTCTTGCCCATCATATGGTTATCTATAGGGAGAGAAGATCAGGAAAATATATGTTTTTTGTTCCTATTAGCCTATTTGATTCTTTCTGTATTATGGCAGAAGACCTTCATAACTGGCAAACCTGTTACTCTCTTAAGAATGGCATAATTCCTCTGTTGTGCTGGAGAACCCTGTAAGAAAAACTGTTCAGTTTTGGCTCTTGATGACGTTTCTCTGCTGTCTTTTTGCTGTACTATATTCAGCTGTTTTCAGCTGAATAGGCAATGTTTAAAAGAATGAGATATTGGGAAAAACAAGAGACTGTCTTTGGCTACTGTGAGTAACTCTTCTTCTAGTGATGCATTTTTAGTGGCTGGAAAGCACAATTATATTTCCCAGGCTCTATTTTTTTGCTAGACAGAATATAAAAATGAATGTGGATAATATACCTGACTGAGACTTACCCTATTCTTTTCTATCCCTTCACAGGTTTAGCATCTTCAGCTGGTCTCCTTTATTTAAATACCTGGAGTGCTGCTGTTGCAGGCAACATTCTTGGTATCTTTACTATGTGTGTGTGGCCTCAACTAGCTGGACGCTTCGTTAGCTGTCTGCATCCTGGGAAAGTCATGAGTACAGCCATGTTTGCCTATGTTCTTGAATTATTCTTCTGTGTATGGTGTACAGCTTATAAGTTTGTACCTGGAGGAGTTTACATTAGAGAAAGCTCCCATCTTCTTTTAGGTACATTTGTGATAAAGAACAAATACAAGTATGCTTGCTCTAGCCTCAGGCAGACATGTGAAATGTATCTAGTGTATAAAGAGTCTTTTCAAATGCTCAGTTACTGTTTACTTCCTTACTTTGGTAAGAGTTTCAGTGCAAAAATTAGTAAGACATGCAAAAAATAATCAACTTGTTTCTTTACTGTTAGATATAGTCTAAAATGTGGACGGAAAATAGAATTCAGTTGAGGGGAAAATGAAAAAGTGGAAAAATATCTGATAACTAAAGTACGCAGTGGAGGAAGAGATCTGTTAATCAGTCACCCTAAAAATATGGCTGCAATCCAGGGTGTGAATGCACAAATATGCTGGCTACCTAAGGTAGCCGTGCCTCAGGTAACAGGGTAGCTGCTGGGACTGTAACGTAATTCAGTACATTATTTAACCCTGCTCTGCAGAGCAAAGTGCAGCATCCTGCTTTTCTAGCTAGTCTACATTTGAGACCTGAGTTTATCTCCCATGTGGCTCTGCCTTGTTTTGTGGACACACCAGCATGACTGGGGGAATTCAGATGAGCCTGTAGCATCAGAAACATGTGAACGGGACAGGAAGAAAAGAAATTGTCAGGTATTCGCAAATAAGGAAGAACTGAGTTGAGCAAATATAAAGGCTTTAGCAAAATGATCACTTGATGAGGGCGGAGAGGTGGAAAGGAAACCAGCCCTTCCTGGTTTTGTCTCCAGAAATATTTTCGCAATAGGTACTAACATGTTTCAATGGCATATTTCACTAACTATATTTAAACAATGCCAAACATTGTCTTAGGCTAATTGTGTGGCACATTTTTAAAATGTGACGCATTAGCCCATATTTTATTTGGAAAGGATTAATGAATGCTGTGCTTAACTTGTTGCTCCAAAGGTTTTAGATTTTGTAAATGTCTTTGCAACCACTTTGCGTCATTCCAGGTTCTTACTCTCCATGTGAGTTTCTTATATTACGGCAATCACATGAGGGATTTGAGTTAATTATGTTTTGAGGAGAGTTTCACTCCATTATTGCATTATTTTCTTTGTTCTGAAAGCACTGTGAAGAGTCTTTAGAAACAGCTAATTAAATTTAAGTTTTTGAAGCTATATGAAGAAAATGTGGTAGAGGAGTGTTAAATGCTTTCTTTAGTAATGCTTTCACAAAAGAAATACTTTTATTCAAAATTCCTCTCCGTTACTTCCTTTGAAATGCACACTTGTGATTAATTTACCTAGCATGATCACTAGGTAATAACACAGAGATGGCCCTACTTTTTTCTTTGGTAAAGAAAACTCTAAATGAAACACATCTCAGCTGAGGGCATTACATGAATTTAAATTCCATCTAAGAATCCAGTTTCTATCTTTTTGACGCCATTCCATAGCTTATCAAAGATTATACCATGAGACTGTGTATTTGTTGCTGTGCTTTTACCCTTGCATCTCAGCTTTCTGGCAAACTGCTTGTTTTCTTCTGGTTTCTTCCAGGTGCAAGTGCTATTTCTTGCTTTCTTCTCTTGTCCAATATCCTGCCTTTCTCTTGCTGCAGTTTGGGTAGGGAACTGCATCAGGAAAAGTGACAATGAAAGTAAGATCCTTATATTCAAAACTTCTGTGCTGCTTCACTGTGATGTAATATAATGCTGAGGGGTCAAATTCCTGGTCTTCATCAACTTTGGTAGCTGTGAATCAGTCTCTCTTTGAGGAAGGTTTTGTGTGTTGCGCTTCATCGCACTAGATCCAGTGTCCTGGTTGGCAAACTTTCACTACAACTAATGTAACAAGTAAGGGAAATAAAAAAATACTAAGTAGTAGTTAGCTATTACTCTGAAGTGAAACACGGCTTCTCTAATTAATTAACTATGCCACAAGGATATTAAGGGCAGCAGAGCTCTTATCCAATTCATTATCCTCCCATGCTTTCTTTGAAAGTATTTGGATCCTTTGTCTCATAAGATATTGGAAAAGACCTTGTACTATCAATCTGAGCTACTTATTGAAAAGATACCATCCCCACGTGTTGCAACAGTTAGTGCACTGAAGTGCTTACCAGCTTTTAAAATGTTTCTGTAGGTGTGTTCAGTTGTCTGTTCTTAAAAAGCAGAACTATTTCTGTTGGCTTTGGAGTTCCAGAATACATGTTGCTGCCATGTTAAATTGGCCTTCCAACCTGCCACAGTCTGCTTACGCTGTTTTATAATGAAGTGTTGAGCAATTGCTTTTGTAGTTCCTATGTGAAAAATGTGTTACTTGTGTCTTGGTGACAGAGCAGCTCAGTGTCAAAGATAATAGATATCTGCCATCATCAACGTACTTTTTTCATCAAGCTGTTATTTTAAGGTTCTGTAATATATAGATGTAACTCAATTGTTCTCGTCCAGGTTAATTTTGGTAAACTTTGGCAACAGTGGGCCCAGCTGAGAGTCATAGCCGTCAACAGAGCCTGAAAGGATTTTAGCATAATTTATCTGCCATGTGTTTGCCATTTTGACATAGTACCCTGGAACTGTACTGCAAATCAGTCTTTGCTTGAGAGTGCTGTCAAGAAATCTCATAGTTCCTGCATTGTCACATTAGATACGGCATTTATCTGCATTTGTGCTTTAAATCATCTTTGTTGTTGGAGCCATAAGGTTGTTGTGTTGTTGCACAACAGCTGGGAGTTTATAAAAGGTGTGTTTATGAGCAATGTTTGATATGTTAAAGGTCTATGAGAAAACTAACTACTTATATTTTTACAGGTTTTATAATGTTATGTATTGGGGTAGACTTTCTAACAGGACCCAAGAAAGACCTTAGCTCTGTCTTTGAAGTGAAAAGCAATCAAAAACCATTCTTCAAAAAGAGTAAAAACTATATTAAACTACGTAAGTATAATTTTAGTTCCTTTTCTCCATGACTCTAGGAATACTGTCTGAGAAAAAAAAATAACAGAGTATTTGCACAGATGCTTTACAAATGTTTTTTTGGTACTAGTTTTAGAGACAGACTTGTAGTTGGTATTTCCCTAGTTCCAGATCAATGATGACATTAGTGATGACTACTAGAGGAGCTGACTCACTGTGATTATAGCTGAGGGAGGCTATTCCCAACGGAGTATGTTAAACAGAGACCAAAAACCAAAGTGTGAAAATGGATTCAGCATCATTTGTGGCTTCATTTTAGTGGTTGAGGAGGAGGCCTCTCTGGATCATGGGATTTCCACTGTGTGTACTAAAGATATGAATGATTTCCCAGCCATTTGGTATGGTGATTTTGAAGTGGTTCAGTGTGACAGCACTGCCAGGGCTGTGTGAGCTGGCTGGCAGAGGGCTGGCACTCGGCTGGCCCAGAGCTGGTGTGCAGTGTGACACTGTCCTGCGTGAGGAGGCCGTCCTGCAGGGCCTGCTGCGGCTGCCATCACAGCACCACGCTTGGGCCTGGCTCTGTGCTCAGACCAGGCCCATAAAACATGCCTAGGGAACACAGATTTTTGGGTTATATGTATGGGGTCTGCTTCTTCCCTTAGGTTTTGGAGAGAAATGAAAATCAAATGTTTGAGGTTTTATCGCTTTTTGGCTTTTAAACCATACGAATGTTTTCAACTATTTCTCTACAATAATTTGAGCTCCTGGTTTGCCTTCATCATCAGCTCACTGTTTCTAAAGAAAAGTCTGTCACTAGTGTGAAGTTTGGTTAAGGAACAAAATACTAGGCATTAGGGCACGGTAACCCTACAGAGATCAGGGTGCTGAAGATTACAATTTCTGCATCTTTTCTTTTTCTGTGACTTTGGATTAAATCACTTGCCATTTGTGTACGTTTTGCTGCATTTGGAAAAAGGAGACGATAGTGCTTCACTGCTTTTCAGGGCTTTCTGGAATCTTCATGGAGGTCTTTGCCTTGTATATTCAGGGGCCAAAAGAATGTGACCTGTGGGAGTTTGTGTGTCAGAGGCAACATGAGCACCACTTCAAGTGGTTTGAATATTACTGCTAAGAAAGATTTCACAGAAGCAAATTAATATTTCAAAATACTAGCTGTCACAAAGCACAGCCCTTGCTTAGCTAATCTTGTAACATTGCAAAAGTACCTCTTATACTTCCTCATCGTGCCCAGACCTGTTCTATTTCTTAGCTTCCCCTCTAAGCAACTTTGTGTCTTGCAGAGTATGAAACTGCTTGACATGTGCTAATATAAGTAGCATGTCCTTTTTTCTGACATCTTCTAAATACATATAAAATGTATTTAAATTTTACACAAAACTGTTCCAGAAAACTTGCATTAAAATAATTTCATATATTTTTAAATATATGAAAGAATAAACTGGAGTCACTGAAATCATTGTAGATAGCATATGCCACTGTGTAAATGAAATAACTGCAGAGGGCTTTGATCATCAAATTACATTGTGCCAACTGGTGAGAGCTCCTAAGTGCACACTGTGGTTATTTGTAAGGCTACAGGAACAATGGGAAAGCTCTGATATGCTTTCTATGAAGCTCACTGTCTTTCCAAGAGTGTGTCAACAAATGACCTCTCTGGAAGTCTGGCAAGAGTCACAACTTTCTGACTTCAAAATGCTTGTGAAGTAAACTAAATTTTATTCCACACATTGTATTAAAACAAGATAAAAGTTGTGTACTACAAATGCATACTTGCACACAGAGAGGAAAACACTGAAGGGTTTACATGATGCTCTTACTCATGTCCTATAATGAATTCTTCAGATTTTTACATAACTATTCCAAGGAGTTTTGGTCCATTTTATCTGCTCAGCATGTTGTGTTTTAGAGAGTGTCTTTGCACACATATACATACTCTGCATGCATAGATACTGCCTTGATCTGGTGTTGTCACTTAAACATACATATTTCTCATTCTATGAATAGCACACCTTAGAATAACAGTGTCCTGTTTAACAGCAATAATAACGTTATTTTTTCTTGCATTAAAAACATTTTTTCTGTGTTTTTCTGTTTCAAGTATTGTGGCTGTTTGTTGGTGTTGGTTTACTTGGACTGGGTTTACGTTATAAAACTTACCAGAAGAAGTTGGGCCAAGGGGTGAGTAGGGTGTTTGTGAGAATGGTAACTTTCAAATACACAATAAAATATGTGTGTGATAGCTTAGTGTTAATTGTTGCTCAAGGAATCTTTGTAGCCAACTATTCAGAAAAACTAATGCATAAATTTAATTTATAAGTTCATGTTGAATTGAAATGTCTGGGTCTTTGGAGATTTATAGTGATGCTATAAAGTGATGCTATGAAGGCAAAAATATTTTGAAAATTTGAGAGATTCTTGCTTCATATGTTCAATTTGAACATTACTTCTATAAATTAGTTTATTTGAACTGTGTTCAAACTGGACAATGCTGTTACCAGCCTGATCTTATGTAGGGGAAGTTTGGACACATAACCTCCTGAAGTTTCTTCCAGATGAAGGAATTCTATGGTTCTATATTATATCATAACTCTGAATTGAAGCTCTCTGAAAAGTTGGTTGACATAGATTAGATTTAGACTAGTTTTGGAAATTGGATAAAAATTAGAAGACTCCAGTTTTCTATCTGGAAATAAAATACTATTGCAATGGTAATAACAAGATGGTTAACACTTACGAAGTTTAGGCTTAGTCTCACAAATGCACACAGATTTATTCAGCTGGCTTTCTTTTTTCAAGTAATTCAGATTTGTAGTACCTTATTGTGTGGCAAAAAGTGGGTAGTTCCTCTTAGTAAGGTGAAAAAATGCATTATCTCTTTCCTCTTCATTTGTTTACTGTTACTTGTACAAATTCATTTTAAGTGTGCTGACTTTTATTGCCATGTTAGTAGCAGATATAGTCTTTTGTAATTCTGGAAGCTTTATTAGGAAAATATATTGGTTAAAATATCTCTTCTTGTATGTATTTTATTGCACCATGTGTCTGATGTTTACTGCAAAGCTGTAATATGTAAAATTCAAATTTTATTTGACTTTTTTCCATTTCTTTTTTGAGGTTCCAAAAAGAGATTTCTCTGCTATGATCTGGCCTTTTAGATTTGGATATGACAATGAAGGATGGTCTAATTTGGAAGGATCAGCTAATTTGCTTAATCAGACAGGTAACTTTTTCCCCTCCCCACTTCATTTATATTTGGGAGGATTCATCTGGACAGACAGAAGTGAAAAGACCTGCTTGGTAACTGAGGCCATTTTTGCATTAACACAAGAATCTGTGTTTAGTGGCTTTCTCTTGAACTGGTGAGCAGTTAAATACAATCACTTCAGTCAAAAATCCATTTGCAGTTGTAATAATTTGTTTAATATGTTTTAGAGAGATTTCTGGTCAGAGGAAACATTTTATTTCTCATTTGGATTTATCTTCTAATTTTGCTGATGAATTATTTGTCTATAGAGAAATTCTTTGCATAAATGAAATAATATCCTTTTAGATAAAATACAATGTTTTATAACTTCTCTGTGGGTTTTTTAGATGTGAAGCATTATATAATTCCTAAGGGGTAGGAAATTCAAATGCCCTAAACAATGAATACAGAGGAGAAAGAGACAAGTCTGTTTCCATCATTGAGCCAGAGCAATGTATACAAGAAAAGTAGTGATTGTAGCTTGGCTGTAATGATTTTGCTGTGAAGAAGAGTGTCTAAATTGTTGTTTATGGGCAAGATTTTGGTTGGAATATTAGCTATAGGAAATGAAGAATTTGGACTCAAGATTAGTGCTTTTGCAGAGGGCATTGAAAGGGATTAGCCAGTAGTGCTTGTAGGTGTTACCTTTTTCCTGCGATGCCCATGAGATAGGGTAGACAAGACACTGACAGTTTAAGATCTAAGGCAGTTCAGAGAATTAGGAAATGTCAATGCTGCCATTCCAGTATTTGTTGTTCTCCAGACCATCACAGGATTTTCCTGAGCAGCTCAAGCTTTACAGACCCAAGCAGTGAAAAGGCACTGACAGATCGTGATTTTGTGCCGGTTGTGATTTTGTGGCAGAGATACACAGGAGTTGGTGAAGAGTGAAGAGACTGATTTTAGTATCATTCCATAGTTCATGTCTGGGTGCTTATTTAATCTTTTCATATTTATTTATGAATTTCAATGAATGCGCTTATTTCTGGTACCTATAGTTTAAATTAATGAATATTAGAAAAAATGATTACCTGGTTATGTCCATTGGCATTTCTTTGTGGTAATGAAATATCACTTCTAAAAAAGACAATTGGGAAGTCAAAAAGGGAGAAAATTCCAAAATAGAAATTAATAAATCATAATTTCTAGCACATGGGAACAGTATTCTGGAGTTTTGTGTTACATGTATATTGTTATATAAAATATTACATTAATGTTGTCAGTAAATGCATTCATTAATGCATTTAGAGTTGGGCTAGAAATTCCTGTAAGAAGAGTTACTGATTTTGACAGCCATAGAGAAAAGAGTGGCTATCTGCTTCAGGATAGGAATTGTTTCTAAAGGTGTGGTAGTGTGCGTTCCTTGGGCTCACATCTCTGTTGGAACAGTGGAGATTCAATATGTAATGGCTTTTGTGACTGGAATTTCTGTCTGCCCTGTAGGAAGCCAACATCAACCCTTCTTAAATGGTTTCAGTCAGTGTTTCTGTGATCAACATGTATGCTAATGATGTAGAAGGGAAAAGCTGGGAATCCACTCAGGAACTTTGAATTACCATTTTCCCTGCTGAGAATGCTTTACACTGCTACATATGACATTTCAAAAGCAAAAGATCTTCTGTGTCAAGAGTGGTGCTGGATGGAGTGGTCATAATTTCCTTGTGGAAGGGCTGTGGATGAAGTGATGACTCAATTTGCCTTCCTGTGTAGGAGAATACTCTAAGAGGGGTACAACTGCACCAAGAAGGGAGCACTTGCTGCTGCTGCAGCTGTACTGACCTGCTGCTCAAGCTGAGCCTGTTTGGTTCAGCTATCCTGTGGGCAGCTTTGAGACTCCCACCTTCCTTCACGCATGGGCAGGTCTTTCTTAGATGCCATTACCTTGAGGGACTGCATAGTTCTTCCTGTATCCTGCAGTTAAAATACAGGGGAACCCATCATGTTCCCCTGGCAAAAACACACCTCTGCATGTAAACAGGGAGGGATCACAGAGCTGTGAGAAAGTGAGGTGGCTGCAGATGGTCAGCAATTCACTGGAGCTGAGAACCCTTCTGTTACTGTGCCGTGGGGCTGATGCAGGGTTGCCCTGGACTGAATAATTTTTTCGGCAACAGCATCCAGTTGTGTCTTGCACAGGACCCTTTGAAGCACAAGAGGATTTGGTAGGTGAAGGGAAGTGCAGAATGTAGTGTTTCTTCATCAAATTGAAAGCAGTAGACTTGCTACTGTGCTGTTAATTTGTGTTCACACAGTATCTCTAATGCTTCTGAAATGGCACGAGGTCTGTGCAGGCCAGCTGTATTCTGCAGTCTCGTGTATCTCTGGTTATGCACCAGGGATGAGCTATGGCAAACAGACACTAAGTACATCTTCACCAGAGTTTGTGTGGCCTGCAGTAGCCAAAAGTTTGGGCATGACTTTGTTGCCAACACTGATATGCCTTGACTGACTCCTGAAGGGCTTGTGTTCATCCCTCTGTAAACAAAAGGGAAATAATGACGTTGTGTAGTTTTTTATCAGTCCCATTTATAGGTAACAGTTATAAATGTGAAAATATTTTCTTTTTTCCCTCCCATTTTAGAAGCAGATTTTATCACTATTATAGAGAGCGATGCGTCTAAACCGTTCATTGGAAACCATGATCCAACAATGTGGCTAGGAGAAAGACTAGGATTTTATACAGATTTTGGTCCAAGCACAAGAGATCACACTTGGGGGTGCGTCATCTTTACATGCACAGTGACGGTAAATAGATGTAAATATACTGCCCAATACAAACTGCATTAATACAGAAGCAAAGAATAGTTGGAATAATAATCACTATAATCACTTGTTGAAGCTTTTCCTTTAGGAACTGGCTTTGATTCATTAGCACTACCATGAAATGTGGATGGAGTTTTCTCATTGTTAAACATGATCAGGTTTTGGTGCCTGCCCCTGTAAGCTACTTCAGTTTTGGTGATGCAGAGAATGGCATCCTGCCCTTTAAAGTACAGATTTGGAAGTTTAGCATTCCAAGTACTGTATCTGATGCCCTTTTCACATTATTTTGTTTTGGGCTATGATAATTGTATATTTCAGACTTAAAAATGTGATAGCAGTTGGAAAATAAAGCACACCAGAAGGTATGAGAAATTTTGAATTCATTAAATCCAGCTTGGGCTATATAATGGGAAATGGGAATAGAAAGGTGCATATCTGTTTGACCAGATACGTTGTGTCTAATTTTGCTTTAATGCTTGACCACCTACCAGCTTCATACCTTTAAATATCTTTGTCCTCTGGAAAAGTGGTGGCATATAATATGGCTTTTTTTCAGGGGGATATACACATCTCTATGGCAGATGAAACTTCCTACTAATGTTGTAATGGCTAATTAATTTTTGCCATATGTGAGGGGCATTTAGTAACTTTCTTCTTCCTGAGCCTGTCTATTTGAGGCAGAATAGGGCAGAGAAGTCATTCTCTGAGATTTTATTAATGAAATACATTGAAAAACCTGATGCAAAATGTCCAGAAAAAAGCTGAAAGAAGAGCAATCTCTCATTTTAAGGATGTATTTCTACCTGCTTCTGCTTCTTATAAAATACCATTTAATTTCTGGTAGTATAAAGTTGTCTGAAATACAGATCAGGAAAAGCTCAGTGAAAGAATTCATATTTATGGAATGGTATTTCTTAGTGCAGGAATTAAATTGGTAATATAATTTTAGACATGTAGTTAAGCAGTATTTTAGAGGGAAATGTTCTATATTCAGAAAAATCCACTAGAAATTGTTTGTATTCTGGTCTTATAGTTTTGTTCAGTGACTGTTGTCTTCTGCTCACATTTATCTGCTTAGTTCACACCCTTGCTGCTTGTGGACCACAAAATGTAACTTTTTGCCTCTCCTCATGTAGGATTATGGCACTTTCAAGGTATCCAATTGTAAAATCGACCCATCACCTCCTTCCATCTCCAGAGGGAGAGATTGCACCTGCCATCTCCCTGACTATCAACTTCACAGGGAAGCTGGTTGATTTTGTTGTCGCTCACTTCGGAAATGAAGAGTGTGTATTTTAGTTACTTTTACATAGAGTGTACAAAGTCATGTAATTTGTGAACTTCTGGGATTTCTTTTGTACCCTTTAAAATCTGCTGTGTTAATACTGATTCTAGCAGGGCACATTTGAAGAAATACTGTGACAGTTTAATGTTGATTAAACTACTGGTTTAAAATTTTTAAGCATTTTTTAAGTAGGACAAATGTATCATGCAAAACTCAGCTGAACCTACTATCTGAATTACTAGAGATTTAAAGATATAGTTCTGCAAAGTCACAACAAAT
This sequence comes from Drymodes brunneopygia, assembly GCA_013400955.1. Taxonomy (NCBI): domain Eukaryota; kingdom Metazoa; phylum Chordata; class Aves; order Passeriformes; family Petroicidae; genus Drymodes; species Drymodes brunneopygia. The sequence goes on along the minus strand of VZTZ01008534.1, from coordinate 1,013,237 downwards.
GATAGGGTTACAGATGCATCTCAGTGCAGGATAGCATCCTTCTGACTTTTTGCAAGTGGAATAGACATACTACATTCCACACTGAGTGCAGACAGGTACAGTTAGAGATATATAGCATTAATGGAAAAATGTTATTTGCTAAAAATAAAGAGTAACAAATCTGAGACATCCAAGAAAGGACAGTGTTGAAACAGCAGCAAAAATATCCATCAGTGTCCTTCTGAGAGTATGCAAGTGGAAATATGAAGTCTGATCTCTGAATTCAGAAAAGGAAAATTTTACAAATAACTCAAATAAGTGATGGGAAAGAATAAGGTTCTTTAAGAATGGGAAAGAATTTCAATGAATGGGAAAGTTTTGATTACTAGTGTATAATGAATATTAATAAGAGATAGTTTGTGAATGCTCCATACAGCTGTAATTTCTGTTATATTTGATGGGATATCTAGTATGTTTGTGGCTATGTAGTAAGATTTGGAATTTTAAAAGAAGTGGTTACAATTCATGGAGAGGCAAATTTATGGATAGGGTACAGAAACACAAAGAAGCTGCTCAGAAAGCCATAGGAATTCTCTGTATCCCATTTCCTGCCTCTGAGTAGAAACTGCACCAAACCTGCAAATTGTTTGTAGATTTCCCATTTACTAAAGAAATATAGTTGTCAGAAATCACTCCCCATTTTTAACTCTGGGAAGGAATTTATTCCTCTGCCTCACACAGATGATTAGACTTGCCTGTCTGAGGAACTGTTTGTCAAAGTAGAGGAAAATAACACTGTATTCTCCCCTGGCAGAGAAATGAGATAAAGATGAAGGAGAAAATATGAGAAAACACGTGGGAAATGAGTGCAAATTGGACTGTGTTTTAGAGAGGAATGTATTTGTAACTAAATATTGCACATAACTGCCTGTGCCTTTAAAAGATCCCATCTTCTGGAGAGGTGTAATTCTGGAAAGAGCAGCTAGCTGAGCAGGCAACTTCACATATACCTAGGTCAGGCTTCTATTTAAGTGTTTGGGGGGTTTTTTGTCTCCTGTCTGTGTGCTCTTTATCCCTAATGCATTTGCTTCAGTCAGAAGTACCACTATTTAGAAAGCATAGCTGAACTTAAATTGTTGTCTTCTTCTGAGTTTACAAATTCCAAAATCAGCTCTCTCTGCCAATGTTATTTAGTCCAGACTACCAAAATTTGGAAGACAGCATGATTTACACACCTATTTAAAGTCATTAACGTGAAGAATCATAGAAAGAGAACTGCTTTTGCATTGTTTAATGACAAATCCAAGGACAGGGAATGGGATCCAGTGAAGTATTTTACCAGGCTCCACTTACACTATCACTTTTGCTCATGTTGGAACTCTTGTGTAAATCTTGTTAATGAGATGTAGGATACATGCCAAATGTAATTAATGCTAATGGGATGATATAACTCAAGTTATGTTTCATAAGTGATGGGGCTAAGACATTGAGACTTTGTTTACCATGATCTATCCATAATAAAATCTTTTTTAGCATGTAAGTTCTTCGTTATGCACCACATTGTGCTAGCACAGTTAAATTTTAAGTGGAAGCAGAGACAAAGTCTTAGATAACCAAAATACTAACATTCACATTTGATAGTGATGGGATCAGTATTAAAAACAAAACAGAAATATAAAATGTTATTTCTGTAATGGATAGAAAGAGAATGTGAATTACATCTACCACGACCATGTGGCTTTTATCAAATGCAGTGAGAATTTTGAATCAGTGAGCCTTCTGTGAACTTTCATACTCACTAATACTGATCAACAAAAATGGTACCAGGTTTGTTTGTGGTTTACTATGTCATAGGACAAAGATTCTGAGCTAAAATGTATATGTCTTAGAGTCTTTTCCATTTCTTTCAGAGAGGACTTGGACAGAAAACTCCAAGCAATAACTGTTTCAAGCCTACTGAAGACTAGCTCTAAGCAAGTTGTATTTCTAGGATACATCACTTCAGCTCCTGGATCCAGAGACTATACTGAATTAATAAAAAATGGAAATGTGCAAGTAATATAAAAATACTGCATCTTTAGAGAAAATATATATTGGAAACACTCAGCTTAATATTTCAAATTGGTAACTTAAATATAGACAGAGAAGAAAACACATGCCTATTTTCAAATAATCTTTATCTACCTCATGATATCTTGCAGAGAAGGTGGAGTTACACAGTGAAAGAACAAGAGGCAATTGACAGCAGCTGTCACAAGGGAAATGTCAGTTAGAAGAAATAAAAAATCGTAGGGTTGTCAAGCATTAGAACCAGGGGCCTGGTGAAGTTGTGAAACCTTCATGCTTGGAGATATTCAAAAGTTAGCTGCAGAAGGTCCTGAGCAACCTGCCTAGGGTTATGTTGACCAGGGTTAGGAGTAGGTTACCTCCAGAAAGCCTCTAATTTTGTGATTCTTTTGTTTTAAAAATGAGCTCTGTGTTGAGAGATGTCAAAAAGTTGTCTGATCTGTCCATGTCCAACAGTGAGCTTTTTTCTTTCTACCATGTTACAATGTTTTAGGCAAAATATTTTTCTGCACTGAGTTTACACATTGGTCCTGTTACTGATTTAAAACCTACCCAGATGAACACTTACCTTATTTGTTTGACTTTTTTTCCCTTTCACTTCTAGGATATTGACAGTACAGATCGGGACAGATGGTGTAGCTATATTATGTATCGTGGAGTAATAAGGTAGGCTAAAGTGAATTACTTATTTGTAGGTTTAAGTATCTTTGTGGCTCTCAGTTTTATAATCTTTTGTTAGTGATTGTGGAAGAGTCTTACATCCCTAAACAATTTTTATGGGAAGCTGGATCTGTCTTAAAATAATGTGAAACATTGATCTTAGGATCACAAGAACTGGTGTAATTCTAAACATAATTTGCAAAGAAACTATTACAGGTTTCATCATTCTGTGTCAAAAGCCTTCAGATCTACTCTGCTTTTGTAGCATAAACCTACGTTTTTCCAAAGCTCTGGCTTTGTAACTTCATTCTAAAACGTGAAGGCTAAGACCTAATTTGTATGTGACGCAGAAGATACAAATTTTGAACAATGATTTAGGATTTGTTGAAGCAAAATGCTAATCTAATCCAGCCAATCTTTATGCTGGATTTAGTGAAAACTTGAACTGTGTAAGCCTATATTGAGGCATAGGACCTATGCACTCCATATCCTTTAGTACCAAATTGCTTGTAAATCATTCTCTCGGTGATGTTTGTACTGGAATAGAATTCAGCTTATTCTGAATAAACTATGCAAATTCTGCAGTGTTTACAGGAGTAAAACCTGTAAACTTGATAGCTGTCTTAACAGTATTGAGTAAAAAAGAAAAAAAAAGGAAACTAAAAAACTCAACTAAAGCTCTATTTGCAATTTGAATTTTTCTCATTATTCGTTCAATTGATGCTTGAGTTTCTTGAATATTGAAATCTTTTCAGTGAAAATTTGGTGAGCTTATACCTGCACTCAGTTTCTAAAGCCATAATTTTTTAGACATAGAACTTACTTTTACTGTCAAACACTTATACAGTTTTTCAGTTTTTATACTTGTGACATGGTGTTATGATCCTGTTTATGGAGCACTTTCAGTTGTTTTGAAGGTGAGATTCACAGAAACGGAAAATTGTGTTGATAAGTTAAAGCATAACTCTTGGAAAAAAAAGATACATTCATTAAGACTGTGGTGAAATTGCCTTGACTCATTTCTTCAAACTAACTTTTTTCATATTTGATAGGCTGGGTTATGCCCGCATATCTCATGCTGGTTTAAGTGATTCAGAAGTCCAGATGGCCAAATTTAGAATCCCAGATCACATGGATAACTATGTTGACAATGACAGAATTGTCACTGATCCCAGCCAAGTTCCTGAGGACATCCATTTCAATCCCAGGTCAGTGTGTCTTGTAGGAAATGAAGGAGATGATGTAGCTGGCAACTTGTAAAAGAGAAGTCTAGGAACAAAATTATTTCTAAAATGGGAGGCACTGATCAGTACCCAACTGAGCAGAAGAGTAGGAGTCAAGAACTTCTGATTTGCAATTCCATTTTTTTGATTGATTTGGCATGTACCTTGGGAAAATCAGTCTGCTGTGTCACAGCATAAATTGCAAGTTAGGCTCATTTCACCCAGGCAATTTCTGAGATTGTTTGATAGGAATATTTGCCAAGTGGTGTGCTGACTCATTTGATAGATGATGAAGGTTCTCCCATGTTTCTCAGCGCTTCGGAGATTGGGGTCTTAATAAACTGTTACTTAGAATATCAAATACTATATATATTAAATACTTTTTGCATAAGCATTTTAAAACATACCATATAATTGGAGCAAAAATTAAAGAGAATGCCTGAGGCAGTATGTTGCATGTGTCAAGAAGGGAAAAAAAAGGACTAGGTTTAATGTAAAAGAGTTATTTATTTCTGAATTGCTGTCATTTTTCCACTGGTATTGCATAAGGAAGAGAAATATGGAGAAAGGGATTTATTCTAATAAATGAGTGAAAGAGTCAGGAAGTTTGTGATAGATGTTGCCACAGAGAGATAATTCCCAGTAATGCCATGTTTACTACTCCTAACATGCATAATGCAGAATATATTACTTTCTCATATGCATCTAGCAGTTGAGCTTACTCACTTTTTGTGTACCACTCAGCCACTGGCTTCCTGTCTAAGCACAAATTTGCCCAAACTTTTCCACATGATGGAACTTGCCTACAGTTAGCATTCACGTTCAGATTTTTCTCAGTTGACTTCAGCACAGAATCTTGTCCTAATTTCTTTTGTCTGTCTATAATCAGAAAATGTTTACCCTGTTGGAATAAGATTTAACTTTTTCTGATTAACTCTACTTCTTTAGAAATACAATGTCACTGCTCTTAAATATTACTTAACACTGACATTTTGAATAAGTACTCCATTTTACTTTTGCATATCTGTCTACTATAATAGTCAGTTGTCAAAACTTCCATATTTAAATTTGGCATGAAAAATTACAATTTTCACCATAATTTTCAAAAGTAAGATGTACGATGTTAATAACAGGGTTGACTGTTTTGATACTATGGATGTTTAAATTATATCTCCACTGAAATCAGGACAAAAAACTTAGTTTCAACTTTAGGTAGATAAATACAACACTCAGCTTTTTCAGCTGGAGTTCCAATTATAGGCTGCCTATGGCATCAATGCAATCAATGTAATTAATTGTCTCCACTAAACTCAACGACCTTTAGTAGGAGAGTGTACTGATTTACATTTAAGTAGAGTTGGAGCCTGTTTCTGAAATAAACTGCCTACAACATTCAGAAGTAGGGTAGTAATTGTATGATTTAATTGCATGGGTTAAATAATGTTGTAATAGTATTCCTCTGTTGAATATTTTTCTTAGGTTTGGATCTTATAAAGATGGACATAATTATGTGCCTATTCATCGCTTTCATATGAGCACTCCTAAATATTTTAAATGGACAAATTAAAACAAGAAAATAAAATATTATTGGGACCAACAAGAAAGGTTTGTCACTTGAATCTGAATTGGCAGCCAAAAATACTACCTTGTTTAAGGATGAGCAACTGCCATGCTGCACAGCACTGTGAATATCTATGTAATAGTTGGTGACTTTCTTCTTTAATGAGCTGCCATCACTGTGAGGGAGGGAAGATGCATGCATTTTGATAAACTGGTATCTACCTTGGCCAGATGCCTGCTTTGTACGCAGCAAAGCAAGGCTGGAAACCTGCTTTGGCAACAACTTCTTTAGCTTTTGTGCAGGTATCATATATCATGAAATTTCAGAGCGCTATTGCTGCTATTGCTATAAAAAGTCTGGCCTTAGGTTTTTCAAAATAGGAATGGAAATAGTATGTTTTTTAATTGGGAGGTAAGCAGTAAGTATGTGTTTGAAGCGTGTCCATTTTTGATTCAAACAGTATTTACATCTGCTGCTATTCTACATTTTATTCTTAAATGAGTTTTACAACAATTTTCAGACAATTGATGTGCGTAATACTGGAGAAAAAAAGATGACTTTTATAGATTTCTTTTTATTATGTGGACATTAGACACTTCAAGACTCCTACAAAGGGAAGAGTAGAGTACCTCTGAATAGTTACGGTTATGAGACACCTGCACAAACAGACTGACGAAGAATTAAAAACAATCATCTTAACATAACAAGGTTTCTGAGAAGGGAGAAAAGTTGGTTGTAACTTTTATTTAAAATGAACCGTAATAAAGGAAAAAAAAAAAGCTTTTTTCCTTTGCTAGTGCTACACTTTAGTAGGACTAAGTAGAGGTGTTGCTTTTTTGACCTAGGCAATGAATTCCCTGTTATGCAATGCACATGTGACACAATGTAAAATGTTGTGTCTTCTCGGGGTCTCTTGTCAACATCTTTTATATTTAGCTCCTGATTGTTCAGTATTATGTGCAGAGCTTCCCTTAAACAATGAGGACATCTTCAGTGTTGTCCAAAGGATGTTTCCTGCTTGTGAGAAACATGTTAGATAATTTAAGTGACCCACTCAGTTTGGAAACCACATTTGTGATGTTGGTTTTCAGTACTGTGTGTCTTTCCAGTAATATCTAAGCATACCATAACTGAAAGGAATAGGATATGTTGCCGGAAAGAGGGTGGATTTTTTTTTTTGCCCTCTAATTCTTCACCGTATACTTTTAAGAACATCTGGAGCATACTCAATTTTGTTGTTTCTCTATGTAAGCAAATACAGGATGTGTTTTTACACAGGATTTCTTGTTCTATGGAGTCAGGTAATTGCTGCCAGCACCAAACTTGTCTTATTCTGGTCACCTATCATTTTGCTCCCTTGTTTTTAGAGCTGTACTTCTGAAACTGGTCACTGGTCTTTGTGGACAGAGAATAACTGGAAGGTACTTAAAAGTCTCAGTGGTTACGCATTCATCATCTCAGATGTAACTGACAATTAACCAGTTGTTGCTGAGCTAATTTCTCACCTATGACTGCTGTGTGTATCTTTACAAGCCCTCTGAACTTGTTCTTTGTGTGATTGTCCAGCAAGACAGGATAAATTACATTTTGGAGTGATAGAAGTGATTTTCTTGCACTTTTAGCAGTTTTCTTCTGCAAACACCAGTAGCCCTTGTCTCTTCTTTCTCCCAGCTTGCAAAAGCAGCTGGCACTGGCAGCAACACCATACAGTTCTCTGAGTATCCTCATTTATTTTCAGCATGCTCTCATGCTAGCTCTGATGCACATCCAGCCACAGGTTTGCCTTTTCATAGTCTGTAGAACACATAACATTATCTTGCCACATTACTTAATCTCCACAGGCTGACTCTGCAAATATCTTGCAATGTGAGCAGCTTATTAATGTGAAATGCAAGAAATTATATGTATAAGTACAAAAAGCTTGAAAACTCCTAATTTTTTAACAATTAAAAAATAGAACGAGGATTTTTTCAAGAAGTCAGATAGCATAACATGACTTGCACAACAGATCAGATTATAAGTCATATCTTCATGTAATCTTCAAAGTCTCTGAGCATACTTTGGTGGACTTTTTACAGGATTTAGACATGTTCGCCCCATTAGAAAGGTTCATGTCGACAGTGGAAAAATCTGAAGTTTGAATATTCTCTTCTTCTAAGTAACTCGTGTAGTTTAATGTATGTAATTAGTAACTAACATTTGTTGACATTTGCATTATTTTATCAGAATGATTAAGAAAAAGCATGACCACAAACTGTTTGTATACTTCTTCTACTACTATGATCAGAATTGGGAAGCTAAAGCTAAACTTTTTCTTTATATCTACACACCGACCTAATCCCTTGTATCTCAGTGGTTTAGAAAAATGTGCATTATATATCTTAATCACCGTCACTGTTTCAAACTATGACAGAAATGTGCTAGAACAGGTCCTGCTTCAGGGGTGTGTGACTAATCTTTTAGTTTTCTAATCATACTTTTTTCATCTCGACTTTCATAAGAAAGTATGTTATGAAAGAAGTTGTTTGTGGATATTTTTATGCATTTAGAGATGGCATGCAAAGAAAAATATGCATAAAATAAGTATTATTTACTAAAGATTTGAACTTTTGCTTGTGGTAAAAGGTCTAGATTACATATATCTGACTTCTAAACAATTTGTACTCTGTTGTACTCCAAATCCCATCCTCTGACATTCTGTGCAAGACTGTTGAAGTTTGTAGGAAGGTAGAGGAAGAGATAGCAGAACATTGGGGCTACCAGTGTGTATCTTGGAATGAAAAAGAACTCCAGGTAACATATATGAGAACAACCTCTGAGGGTAATTGTACTGGATTCTTCAGCAGGGTGGAGACTCCAGTCTCCTCTTACATATGTATTCCTGCCTTGACTCAGGCACAGTGACTCCGGTGTCATCACAGAGCACTCCAAAACCTGGGAGCTGCAGTTCAAACCTCTTGGGCTAAGAAAAACCTGAAATGGTTACTTCCCATTTCCAAAAACTGTTGCAGCTACAAGCTGAGCAAAAGTTGGACACACTCTTTGGTTTTGAGCCAGAGTTGATGTTATTGAAACAAGTTGTTGCAGCTTAATTGTAAAGGTAACCAGTTCCCACCTGCCTCACTGAAACAGAACACTGAGAATGTTCATGGTCCTCTGCTGGCAGTGAGGGAGCTTTGTGACCCCAGAGAGAGGTGCTGGCTGTCTTGATGCACCTTCAGGGTTCAGGAAGAAATTCTGAGCTGCTCTCAAGCTTGGCTGCTTAGAGTTACCTCATAATGAATGAAGAGAATGTAAAATTATAAACTGAAGCTCAAAAAACCCCCTATAAACGGAATGTAAGAATTTAAGCATCAACAGCCCGGAAACAGAATTTGTCTCATGTATGTAAAATGACATTTGTTTGCAGGGTGTTACAGAAGGACCTTTGGGCCAAAGTAATATGCCCGTGGAGCAAGTGTTAGAACAGATCTTTTCACTTCAATGGGGAACACAGTATGGGTCCATGGGACAGGGAGATTAAAGTGAGCTGAACTGTTTAATGAGTAGTGCTTTGAAACAATTCGTATAATATGCAGCTGCTGCTTTCTGCCACTTGAGGTCCTCTTTTATTCCTAATTAGTACTGTTTGCTGATACCAAGCAGGAGTAACTCACAGGTGTTAGGTTTTTTCATTGTAACTCTGAGGGTGAAAAATCTTTTCAGAAGCATTACAAAAAGCTGTGTTGACTTGGGAATCAGTTACCTTTTCATATCTGCAAATGATTTAGAACTGCAATTGCTGGGCTTCTTGTAGGCATGTTATTTTCTTACAATACTCTGTACTGTGCTTTGTTGCTACTTTATCTGCTTTCTTAACGTTCAGCAAATTCTTCTTTGTAATGTTTTTCTTTTCAATACAATTGTCTTCCCCCTCTGACTTGTAAAACACATCATAGCTAGTGATTCTGGTGCCTAAAATTAACTTTCAAGCTTGTTTCTAAGCAAAACAAGATGAATAAAGATATTCAAGAGATACAGTGGATTTAGCAATCTGGAGTCTGATATCCTTTGGAAATAGTTTCCTTTTGGAAATACTTTCTCAAAGACACATCTGCACTGTTTCTGATAGTGAGGAAGATACAACTAAGTAAATGGCTCCTTTTTCTCATGTTATCCAGTATTTTTCACAGCCCACAACTGAGTTTTTTTGTGGTTGCTATTTTGGTTATCAATTCAAAAAAACAATGCAAACATAAAAAAAAGCAAACAATGGCAGTCTTTCTTCAGAAAAAAGTCTGCAGTGTCAAGTTTGATCTAACAGTGTGCTAGATGCTTCTACTGCCAGTCTCCACTTCCATGGTTTATTATTCCTCTCCTGTGCACTGATGTGAGCACTTGCATGTATGTGTAGTAAGCCAGATCTCCATATTTAGCTGGCTGGGAAAACAAACAAATAAACAAAACTAAAAGAAGTGTCGAGGGGTTTGTTCTGTTTTGGGATTTTTTGCTTTTTAGGAGCATTGAGGACAGTCTTTGACCTACCTTGCTATTTAGCTGTGCAAGTGATTGCACTCGCACAAAAGGAAGGGTGCCAGCAGGGTTAGTATTAAGACACTAATGGTGGAACTGCTTAAGCTGCCTCTGTCCATGGGGTGGTTGCACCCTGGCTAAATGCCAGATGCCCACCAAAGCCACTCTGTCACTCCCCTGTGCAACTGGACAGGGGACAGAAAATATAATGAAAGGCTTGTGGGTTGAGATAAGAACAGGGAGAGATCACTCACCAGTTAGCATCGTGGGCAAAACAGACTTGACTCGAAGATGTTATTGAATTTATTGCCAATCAAAATCAGAGCAGGACAATGAGAAGTAAAACAAATCTTAGGAGCACCTTTCCCCTACCCCTCCCTCCTTTCTGGGCCTAACTTTATTCCCAATTTTCTGCTCCTCCCACGCAGCAGCTCAGGGAGATGGGGAACGGGGGCTATGGTCAGTTCATCACATGCTGTTTCTGCGGCTGCTTCTGCCTCAGGGAGAAGAGTCCTTCAGCTGCTCCAGGGTAGGGTCCCTCCCACAGGAGACACTCCTACACCAACTACTCCAACCTGAGTTCTTCCCATGAGTTACAGCTCTTCACAAACTGCTCCAGTGTGGGCCACTCTTCCACGGGGTGCAGTCCTTCAGGAACAGGCTGCTTCAGCAAGGGATCTCCCCCAGGGTCACAAGTCCTGCCAGGACCCTGCTCCAGTGTGGGCTTCCCACGGGACCACACCTTTCTCTTGGGCATCCACCTGCTCCAATGTGGGGTCCTCCACAGGCTGTGTAGGTGGATCACTGCAACCCCCTAGAGCTCCACGGGCTTCACCACAGACTGCAGGGGAATCTCAGTTCTGCCACCTGGAGCACATCCTCCCTTCCTTTACTGACCCTGGTGTTTGCAGAGCTGTTTCTCTCCCTTATTCTTACTCCTCTCTTCTCTGGCCACGATTACATCTATGCATTAACCTTTTTTCCTTCTTAAATATGTTACCACAGAGGCATTACCCCCTTCACTGATTTGTCTGTCTTGGAGCTGTCTGGCCTTGGCTCTGCCAGACACAGTGGAGTTTCCAGCAGCTTCTCACAGAAGCCACTCCTGTAGTCCTTCTACTATTAGAACCTTGCCAAGTGACCCAATACAATGATTGGTCAGCCATTGTAGAGATGGTCCCCTTAGGTGAAAGATCAAATAAAGCTCAGGAGAGAAACATCTCCTGGTGGTCCAGCCCACCAGGAGGAGAGCTTCCCCCCACTGGAAGGTTAGGGGTTTCGTGGTCATCAGGGGGGCGTAGGAGGACCCCTCTGAGAGGGCCCCGCGGAAGACCCCCGAGTTCAAACACCCCGGCTTCATCCCACCCCGGTGGTGTGTTTTTTTATTTTTTTTTATTTCTGTAAGCCATGACCTGATTGATCTGCTCTATATAAAATGAAGCATTTCTGTATTTTGTAAACTCAGTCTTCAGAAAGAAAATACAGACCTGATTTTGTAACATCTGTTTGCTTGGAGACCTCCATAGTAGTTTACAGGGATTATTTATAACTTCTTGAGGCTGGAATGAGGGTGCATGTTTTAATGGGCCTTGTTCTCATGGGGCAGGCCATTTTTGGCTGATGCATGAATCCCCTGTTTAGCAGACAGAAGCTAAGAAAATAAAATTTCTTTTATGTTTCCCTATGGATTTCTTCACAGATCTAGTTTTTAAAGGTCAGGGATTATACTTGTGCATTCAAAAATATATTGAAGTTTTGCTTGTCAAGCCTATTTGCTTTACAATTTAGAATGGAAGTAGTTACAGAAGCTGTAGTCTAAGAAAATATTTTTAAGGCTAAGTAGTATCTTTCATTTTAGGCTAATATAAATGGGGGAAAGTACAAACCTTTCTGTCTTCAGGTACAACCAAAAAGGGTTTTTCTGTGCCATCTTTCTTTACATCTGTATCAATTTACAACTTTGTAAGGCATGGAAGAAGTTTTCTTTTTGAATATGTTTTTATTCTGAACTAGCAGCCTGCATGCTTTTTATGGTCAAGTGAACAAACAGACACCCCTAAAGGGATTGTTCCTCTCAAACCAGAATTAGACCAGATGAACTGCAACTCAGTGGTGCCCCTATTGGGTATAAGAACTTGGGATGACACATACTGATGTGAATGTCTGGCATGTGGGATGTTATAGAACTACCCAAGAAGTGAAACCTAGCTTGCATTGCTTTATAATTATTATTTTTTGCAGAGGTTTCACAGAATCACAGAGTATTCTGAATTGGAAGGGACCTGCAAGGATCACAGAGTCTGGACCTTAAATAAATGATTCATATGGGGACTGAACTACAATCTTAGTGTTATTGACACCAACCAACTGAGCTAAAGAAAAGATGGTGAAAATTGGAAAATATCCTGAGATAGAGGCAGGAAGTTCTATAGAAATAATTTCAACGAGTTAGTGTGTAAGTAGGAATTTCAAATAATGTGATCTTTCATTGCTTTGACATGGGTTTTAGTACATGACCTTTGAAAAGCAGATTAATTTTCTTGTGGACTCCATCCTCTTCTCTGTATCAGGCAGTGGAAAACATAAGCAAAATAAATCATCTGCACTTGCACATTACTAAGGCAAAGCCTACCAAAAACCACAAAGAAACACAAACAGGCCTGTGATCAGTTAATTCAGGACTGTACGTTAATGCATTACTCCAAAGGGACAATTACCTTAAATCTGGTACTACTTCAGCCTCACAGTCCTAGACATTCCTTTAACTTAACCTCTTAGCGGAAGGGTTTTTTCATTACTCAGTTCTGTCTTTATAATCCTCCACTGTGCACAGACGCTGCTCTAGCAGTCTCTTCTCATCTGTGTTTCAGCACCGAGCAGTGCTAGGGCCGGCATTTATCCCTGGAACGACGCGGGATGCTGAGTTCGCATGCTAAGCAGCAATGACCTGCAAGGTGCCTTCCTCCCCCGAATGGCGACCTCTTTGTGCAAGGAGTGGGGACAGGAGGCTGGCTTCAGGCGCTGGATTTCTAGGACCGAGAACAATACCCAGCGGCACGNCCGGCGGCCGGAGCCGCTGTCACCGCGCCGCAAGGAGCACTCTTGGCCCCAGCTTTCTCCCCCGCCCATCCTGCCGCTGCTGTAACATTGACCTGACACTTGTGTGCGTTCGGCTAGCGCTGGCAGCCTGCCATTTGTTCTCCTTCGGAAGAGGTGGACGGAAGAAATGAGGAAATCCTTCTAGACTACGGGGTGATTTGGACCGCGTGGGGCTCACGGAGCAACAGGGAAGTGCCGCAGTCCGGCCGCCCCGCTCCGGGGCACGCCCCGCCCACCCGCGGCCCCTGAGGGGCGGGGCATCCGCGCGGCCACGCCCCTTCTCTCCGCTCACCCAATCGCAGCAGCGCGTGGGCGTGGTCCTTGGTCCCCGTAGCCAATCAGTGCCGCGGGTGATACAAAGTGGTGTTCTTTGCACGCGCTTTAAAGGCCGGGATGAACTGGCAGCGCCAAAGCCCAGTCAGAGTAGGGGGGGGCGCGGCTGGCTCGGCCTTTTGCCCAATGAGAGCGCGGGGAGGCGGTGTGGAGCAGGCGGGGGGAGAGTGGCAGGAGCCTCACCCAGTCAGAGGGCGGGACTCGCCACATCCCCCGGCAGCTCGGACCAATGGGCACGGGCGATGGGCGGGGCGGAGGCGTCCGTGCCCGGGCTCTGGATTGGGAGCAGGGCAGGAGCCGGGCCGGGCCGGCAGCGTGTGTAGCGCTGCACGAAAATGCACTCGGATGCCGCCGCTGTCAGTGAGTAGCGCCGGGGCCGGGCCCGCCGTCCGCACCGCTGCCCAGCCGAAACAACCGCTCGGCTGGGGGCGGCTTCTCTTGCCCCTGACCCGTGAGGTTCGGCCGAACGCGCCACCGGGACTCCCGATGCGCGGGAAGGGTTCAGGCCCGCGGGTGCGGGACCGGAGCGGGGCGATGTGTGCGTGCCTGGAGGTGGGGCCTCCGC